>JAQQSK010017274.1:0-10169 GCA_028658325.1 Potorous gilbertii | reverse complement strand
TTCATCAATGTAAATGTTCTTTTTCCCCAAATGTTTTTTTTCCCCAAATAGAATTTAGGCTTATTGAGGTTATGGACTATTTTTTCTTTTGTCTTTGTATCTCTGGCACCTATCATGGTTTCTGCCAAATAGTATATGCTTAATGAATGCTTGATGCATGAAAGAATTAACTGCCAAAGGGAAGCAACAGCCAGTAGCACTCCAGATCATTTTACAAGTAAATTTTATCAGGCATAAAATGTGAATGAAATCTTAGAAAAGCTATAGAAATATTTCCAAAATCATTCACTATGACTAATTTGAATTTATGTCACAAATGCAGAGATGGTTTAATATTAAGAAAATAATTAGCAGAATTAAGTGTATGAACAACAAAAACCATATAATTATGTCAATAGATACATAAAAAGCATGCTTTTACACTAAAAACTTTAAAAAGCACTAGTATGGAAGGGCCTTTCATTAATAGGATCAAAAGTATATATTGAAAGCCAGTAACTAGTGTAATTTGAATGGAGAAACAGTATAAGCTTTCCCTGAGTATATGGGTAATGCAAGGATGCTACCTCTTCCTATTTCTATCTGACACAGTAGTAGAAATATTAGTTATAATTATGAACTATGAGGAAAATACATCACAAATATCAGTGAAGAAAAAGGTTATCCCTATTTTCAGGAAAAAGATGGTTTACTTTAAAAAAACAGAATTCAAAAAAAACTAATCGAGATGACAATACCATCAGTAAAATTATAAGATACAAATTGAATCATCAATATTTTTATATAGTAGTGGTAAATACCATGAGAAAATTATAGGAAGATAAAATTACATTCAAAATACCTTCAAAATGCATTAGGTATTTTGAAATTAACCCACCAAGACATATTCAGCATTAATATGAATACAACTTGAATTCACTCCACAAGAATAAAGGAAAACTTAAATAAGACAATTGCTTATATGCAGTTGAACTGTACCAATAGAACAAAAATGATGATAACCACCTAAATCAATTTAGATGTTTATTACTATACCAGTCAAACTACCATGAGTTTTCTTTATACAACTGGTCAAAATAATAATAACACTCATTTAAAGGAACAAAAATGTCTAGAGTTCAAGGGAAAAAATGCAACAAAGTGTCGTAATGAGAGAGCCCTAGCATTATAAGATCTCAGATTATATTGTAAAGCAATAATAATCTTGATCATTTTGAGATGATTAAAAATAGAAAATTAGATCAGTGCAACAGTTTAGATTAGAAGAAGAAAACAAACACAGCAATTCAATATTGAATAAATAATAAATACTACTGGTAGAGAGGTTACTATTTAATAAGAACTCTTGGTAAAACTAGCAAGGAGTTTGAAAGAATTTATAGATTTATAAGTAGCATAATCTGCCACAATAAAGTCCCAGAGCATAAATAACTAAAATGTAAAAAGTCACATCATAAGTTAATCCATCATTTAGTTAGCAAACATTTATTAAGCCATGTGCTATGCTAGGTCCTGGGGATATAAATACAAGAATAAAATAACCAGTATTCTCAAAGAGATTATATTCAAATGAGTGAAAAGTACATTTGTAAGTATGTTCATTTATTTCAGTTATTTCTGATTCTTGGTGACCCCATTTGGGATTTTGCTAGCAGAAGACACTACAGTGGTTTGCCATTTCCTTCACCCGCTCACTTTACAGATTAGGAAACTGAGGCAAACAGAGTGAGGTGACTTGCACACAGGTCACACATTAAGTGTCAGAGGCCAGATTTGGACTCAGGTCTTCCTGACTCCAGAACCGGTGCCCTATTCACCTGCCTCATGTTTGTAGGAATGTACAGAACAATTACAAATAAACAGTGTGTAGTTTCCCAAAGTGATCTGTGAGAAGGCACTTAGCAATTGTGGGGGATGGAGAATCAGTAATGGCTTCATGCAGAAGCTTGAACTTCATGTAGATGCTTGAACTACGCCTCAAAGGAAATGAAATCAAGATGAAGGGTAAGCGGGAATACATTCCAGGCAAGGGGAATGGTCAATGCAAGAAGAGAGACTGGAGAGCAAGGGTAAGTGTGAAGAACAGAAAAGGCCAGTTTGGCTGGATCACAGAGGACAGGAGAAGAAATAACATTCAATGGGAAAATAGGTTGGGCTCAGGTTGTGAAGGGCTTTAAATTCTAAACAGAGGAATTTATATTTTATACTAGAGACAATAGGAAGCCACTGTAGTTTATTGAGTAATTGAGTGATATGGACAAATCATCATACTTAAGGAAAATCACTTAGGCAGCAGTATGGGCAACGTACTGGAGTGAAGAGGCTTGAGGAAGGGAGATCAAATACAAAGCCAATGCAATAATCTAGGCAAGATCTTAGTCATGAGGGCCTAAAGGTTAAGATTCATTGAGACCAAAAAATTCAATTAAAATTATTTTTACAGTAATAAAATATTAAAGGATACAATTCCCCAGGCCCCAAAAGACAATAATTCAGATATAATGACAACTTCCCTTTGCTTCCATGTTCACCACCACTGGCCACAACATACTAAGTTGTAATATGCTCCCATAAGGGTAGTAGGAATTCCACTGAAACTGACAATGATGTCAAACCAATGATAATCCCCAAAGTGTCCTCCCCATCCGTTTCAAAGGAAATTAATTCAGTATATATAAAACAAGTACTACTCTAATGATAACTGTTCTATAGAGAACTGCTTGTGTGACTTTGAGAAAGAAGGAAAGAGATGGGAAAGGGTAGCAATGTTCACAGTTTTGAGAGGTAAGATTTTATTTTAAATTACTTTTTTTGAAAAAAATTCATGCTTGAGATTTAGCTACCTTTAAGCATCTGTTATCCTACATAGCCACTTATGTCTCCCCAAAGGAATGGAGGTATGTTTAAAGATGGAATGGTCCTATCCCACATTAGGAGTGGGATGTGTTCATTGTTTAGGCATAAACTATTAAATATTGATTAGGTCATATCTTCCTTTAGTCCAGCAACTAGGAAAACTAGGAGTTTTAGTTTAACCCTTTCTCTACAATGACTAAAATTCTTCAAATAATTATTATTATTCAAATAATAGATTTGAGAAGATACCTCTCCCATTTATTTCTAAGGGGGGGAGATAGTGGAACATTTAACATCAGAAATTTTTTTTTTATGTAGGTTAGTTTTGTTGAAAAGTCCTCCTCTTTTTCCTTCCTTGTATGAGATAGCACCCCAGGAGGAGAAGAAGTAGAAAATATAAGTGATGTAAAAGGAAAAGATAACATAGTTTTATTTTAAAAAAAAAAAAGACTTTCTTGGTATGGATAAAATTTATTCATTTTAGAGAAGCCTCTAGGTTAGTGGGAAGAGAAGTTACTTTAAAGTAGGAAAGAAGATGGTATGAAGTATGCTATGATGAAAAGGGTGGAGTGCAAATAAAGGTAAACAACTGTAACATAAAATCACTTTCCATTAAAATAACCTCAACATGCAATGACTAAATAAAAAGTAAATATTATAACACCACTGTGGGGCAGCGGAGTGCTAGACTTGGTACGGATAGACCTTCCTTCAAATCTTGCCATTGACCTCTAACTAATCATGTGTTCCCATAGGAACCCCTTGACTTTTTTTAATACTCACAGCATCTTGGGGGTGGATGGAAGATTGAAAGCCATACAGTTTCTCTTTTTCCTGAAGAAGAATCTCCTTTATACCATACTCTCTGAGGCTATTCTTCAAAAATCCACAATATGGAAATAATCTTTTTATAGTCTATTTGAGATAGTTGTGGTGATCATGCTCTGTAAACATTTCATTGGATTGAATGAATTCATGATCTCATCTCTGTAGGTATTTCCTCCAATTAAGTCAAATCATCAGTGATCCTCCCCATGACGAATACTAGTGTTCCCTCACCCCTTCCCCATTGGTAATCCATAAAATTCTGTCTAAAGCACCAAAGACGTTCCTCTTTATTTTTCATCATTTTCCGGAGACCAAAGCAGTATTCTGGTTACCTAATTAATCTACCTCCTTTTTTGATTATACATTTCATAAGTAATAATTTTTTCATCACTTAATGTATATTAGTCGTCTTTGGAAATATGTTGCAGCCTACTTACACACATTACTTTTTTCCACTAGCTTTTGGGTCAATCATAAATTTGATTCATCAGTGAATATGATGTTTCATAATTTATGACCATTTAGCATCACTGGAAAGATATTGGCATTAAAAAAAAAAAAGTTTTGCGTCAAAGAGAAGCTTGGGCTTATTTAAAATGCTAAACAGAGGAACTTCCAGGAGCCAAGATGGTGGAGTAAGCAGAAAATAACTGTAACTCTCCCATATTTACCTCCAAAAAAACCATAAAATTGTGCCCCTCAAGCAAATACTGGAATAGCAGAACCAGCAAAAAGATGGGGTAAAACAATCTTTGAGTCCAAGAATCTTGGAAGATCAGCAAGAACGATCTGTCTCATTTGGATGAGTGCAGCCCTGGACAAGAAACATCCCAATAAGTTAGCAACAAGTAGCACCTCAACAAACTGGTGGGAAACCCTGAGCCCCAGGGTGGTAGAAAAGAAAAACACCACCACCAAGACCTCTCCATACATACCCAGGGTAAATGGTCAGTCTCCTCCACAGTGCTTCAGCAAATGAAATGCAGAAATACTCCCATTGACCTCAGCACAGGACAGACACCACCACTAGGACCCCAGCTTAGCATCAGGTAAGCTGCCAGACCCCTGTGGCCTCCAGCAGCACCAGTCACCCACTACCTCACCCCCTCAGCACAATACCAGACACAAGGGTCCATTGTGGGCCTCAGGTCAACATCAGTGCATCACCAGGTAAACAGCCAGGGCCTGGAGTCCCTGATATAAAAAGCTTGAGACAGTGTCCCTTCCACCATGGAAGCAGAGCTCAAATTTCAAAGAAAGGGAAAAGTCCAAAAAAGGTCTATGAAAGTCATAGAAAGTTATGGACACAAGATAGATCAAGACACAAAGAAACAGAAAAGAACAACAATGTCCGAACACCTAAGAGTAAAACCCCAAAGAATAAAGGGAAGTGGTCTTATGCCCAGAAAGAACACATGGAAAGGCTCAAAAAGGAACTTAAAAATAATATAAGAGAAGTAGAAGAAAAATTGAGAAAAGAAATGAGAGTGATGCAAGAGATGAAGTGATGCAAGATGAGAAAAAAGTCAACATCTTGGAAAAAGAAAGCAACTCCTTAAGAAATACAATTGGCCAAATGGGAAAGGAAGGAAAGCTGAGGAAAACAACTCATTAAATGTTAGAGTTATGCAAGTGGAAACTAATCACTTTATGAGACACCAAGAATCAATCAAACAAATTCGAAAGAATGAAAAAAATGAAGAAAATATAAAATACCTCATTGGGAAAAAATGACCTATAAAATACATCCAGGGGAGACAATGTCAGAATCACTGGAAAATTATCAGGGAAAACTTCCCTGATATCCTGGAACCAGAGGGCAAAATAAGCATTGAAAGAAATCTACTGAAAGAGATCCCCAAATAAAAACTCCAAGGAATATTATAGCCAAATTACAGAACTATCAAATCAAGGAAAAAATACTGCAAGTGGCCAGAAAGAAATAATCGAATATCTAGAAGCCACAATCAGGATTACACAGGGTTTAGCAGTTGCAAGATTAAAGGATCGGAGGTCATAGAATGTGATAGACCTGAGGGCAAAAGAGCTAGGATTACAACCAAGAATCACTATGCAGCTAAATTCAGCAAAACAGCTCAAGGGGAAAATATGGTCATTCAATGAAATAGAAGGATTTCAAGCTTTCAAAAGGAGAAGACCAGAACTGAACAAAAATTTGATCACCAATATCAAGACCCAAGAAAATCCTAAAAAGGGAAAAGAGATTTAGATGGAGCTGAACTATTTGTGTCCTTATATGGGATGATGATACTTGTCATTCTTTAAAATGGTACAGCTACAAAGAATATGCATAGATGGAGGGTACAGGTATAAGGTGAATTTAAGAGAATGACACAAAAAATAATTAAGGGATGAGAAAGAGGAGTACATTAAATACAGAAGGAAGAGCAAGGTAGAATGGGGTAAATGATTTCACATGAAGAGGCATGAAAAACCTATAACAGTGGAGGGAAAGATGGGAGGGTAGGCCATGGGTATCCCTTGAACCTTAATCTCATCAGTATTGACTCAAGGAGGGAATATGCAATCAGTTGAATATAGAAATTGATCTTACCAGTAGGAAAGTAGGAGGGCAGGAGATTAAGTAAAGGGGGTGTGGGGAACTGACAAAAGAGAGAGAAGACTTGAGGAGATGATAGAAGCAGAATACTGTTGGGAAGGGAAAAGGTGAAAGGATAGGATAAAGTAGGAAAAATAGGATGGAAGGAAATACACAGGTAGTAACCATAACTGTGAATGTGAATATGATGAACGCTTACACAAAATGGAAGTCGATAGCAGAACGGGATCAAAAACCAGAATTCTATAACATGTTGTTCACAAGAAACACACTTGAAGCATAGAGGCACACACAGAGTGAAGGTAAGGGGCTAAAGCAGTATCTATTACACTTCAGCTGAAGTAAAAAAATAAAAAAGGAGGAGCAGCAATTCTGATCTCAGACAAAACAAAAACAAAAATAAATTTGATTAAAAGAGATGAAAAAGGAAACTACATCTTGCTAAAAGTTATCATAGACAACGGAGTAATATTAATACTAAACTGTGTGTTCGTCCTTCGTTTTTGAAGAGAATCATGACATCAGAGAAATGATGACATGACTTGCACTTGACTTTGTTTTGGGGGAGGGAGGACTGTGCAAGGTCATCAGTCTCACTTTCTCCTCCTGAGCTATCTGGATTCAGTGACCAAGTATTCATCAGGATGACTGAAGAAGGCCCAGAATGCAATGGGAGACCTTGACCTTTTAGGCTAAGGCCTTTTCAGGTACTCCTTAAAGTGAGGTAATGCCCCTTCAGTGAATAGCTCTCTTTAAAAAGTAGTCAGGGGGATGGCCCCTTTAATAGAAAGGAAAATAAATAAATAAATAAATCACACTGGGAGGGGCAGGAGGGTTGTTGTTTCAAAGACAAACTGTTACTACTGACATTCACTCTAAGTCAGGAGGGTCCAAAAACAACCATTGAGTGGAAGTTGGGCAGGGACCCCTTGTTGTTCAATCTATGGGCTTCAGAGTGCATGGGGTCTAAGGTGTTAGTAGAGAGAGGAAGAAAGAACATATATGCACGACGTGGTATAGCATCCTGATTCTTAAAGGAGAATTTGAGTTACAGGTTCATGACCAAACAAGAGATAGAAAGCATTAAACTGTAAAATAGACAATTTTGATTACATTAAATTAAGAGATTTCAGTCACATTAAAAATCTTTTGCACCAACAAAACCAATGCAACCAAGATTAGAAGGAAAGCAGAAAAATGGAAAGGGTCTTTGATAAGGGCCTCATTTCTCAAATATATGGAAAACTGAGTCAAATTTATAAGAATACAAGCCATCTTCCTACTGATAAATGCTGAAGGAATAAGAGCAGACAGTTTTCAGATGAAGAAATCCAAGCTATCTATAGGTGTATGAAGAAATGCTCTAAATCACTTTTGTTTAGAGACATTGTAAATTAAAACAACTCTGAGGTACTACCTCATACTTATCAGATTGGCTAATGTGTCAAAAAAAAAGAAAAATTATAAATGTTGGAGAGGATGTGAGAAAATTGGGACATGAACACATTGCTGGTGAAGTTGTGAACTGATCCAATCATTCTGGAGAGCAATTTGGAACTGTGTCCAAAGGGCTATAAAATTGTACATGCCCTTTGATCCAGCAATAGCACTACTAAGTCTGTATGCCAAAAAATTCACTAGGTCTGTATCCCAAAAAAAGGGAAAAGGACTTGCATGTGCAAAAAATATTTATAGCAGCTCTTTTTATGGTGACAAAGAATTGGAAATTGAGAGGATGACCATCAATCAGGGAAAAGCTGAACAAGTTGTGGTATGTGAATGTAATGGAACACTATTGTGCTGTAAAAATGATGAGCAGGTGGATTTCAGAAAAACCTGATTTACAGATTTACATGAACTGATGCTGAGCAAAGTGAACAGAATCAGGAAAATATTGTACATAGTAACATGATCAGCTTTGGTAGACTTCATTATCCCTATTTTACAAGTGAGAATGCAACCAAAGTCTAAAAGAGATTGATTGTCTTGTAACAGGTCTCATAGCTTGAAAGTGGTCAAGACTGGACACGAATTCTGAATACAATTCTAGCATTTCTGTATCACTTAAAGGTTTATGAAATACTTCACAAATATCTCATTTTATCCTTAAATCAACCCTTAATATTCTCATTTTACAAATGAGGAAAATAAAGCAAACAAAGGTTAAGTAATTTACTCAGTCACAAAGCTCAAAAGTGTCTGAGACTGGTTTCATACTCAGATATTCCTGACTACAGGTCCAGTATTCCATCCCTTAGGCCCTGTGGTTGCCTTAAAATGATGTTTCCAAATATTATTGAAGGAGTTCAAGTGGAGAAAGGAAAAATATTGAAGAGGATTAGAAAATTTCTTTTCTAAAAGTTTGAATTTTGATGTTATGACACCTATAAATAAGTATTTCTAATGTCATAGAATTTTTGAGTCTTAGAAATAGTCCTTGTTTTGCAGTCATACCTGAAGAATATTTTTTAAATGACCTAAAAGGAGACTTCCTGCATATTAAATAGATTCTTATGGATACTTTGTAAGAAGACAGAGAAAAATTCACAGAATGTGAAGGCAGTTTTACCCATGTCAAGATCATGCATTGACTGAAATACTTATGTACAGAATGTTATCCCTGGGAGAGCCCTCAGGTAGCATTTAGTTGAGAGCATTCAATTTACAGTTGAGGAAACTGAGGTTGAGTGATTTGCCAAAGGCCACACAGATAATAAGTGTCTGAGGAACAATTCAAAGAAACCCAGATCTTCTAAATCCATTGAAATATATAACTGCATAACGGTCTCACTGGAAGGGATCTTAGGGATCATTTAAACCAGGTGACTCATTTTACAGATATGGAAATGAAATTCAGAGAAATTAAAGTCACAAAGTTTTTTAATTTATGGTAAAATTGAAATTAACAATCCAGGTCTTCTGATTCCTGGTCATGGACAATAATCCCCATATTATTAAGATATTTTTCCATGAGTTGTATTTACAGTTTATTGGTGCATTTTTATAGAAACAATAAAACAATTAAAATAGGATTTTTACTTAATTTAATATTATTTAATTCAAATATTTTTATTTCATTATCATATTAATAAATTTTTTATTTTGTTCTAAGAAGTTCTGAGTATACTTTGATAAATCACTCATTTTACTATTAAGCTTCACTTTTGTTCAGCCTCCATCTTTTTTTTTTGATGGTGGGGGGGTGCAGGATTCTAAAAATGGAGTTTTTGTTCTTTTACTCTGTGCAAGTCCTCTGCATCAGACTAAGCCCAGGAAATTTGGCAGTTTCTCATCATGAAATTGATGAAATTGGTCTGCCATGTGTAAACTGTTAAATTACTAGATCAAAGAATAGAAAGAAAATAAAAACCTAAAAGCCATGTCCTTCAGATTTCCTCACAACCAAGCATTCAGGAATAGAGACAATGACAGTACAAACCTTTTCCTCAAAACATGACATACCACCACAGTGGGTTCATTAGAGAATTTCCTTTTTATGGAACCATGGAAACTTACAGTTGAAAAATCCTCAGAGGTCAGAGTCATAGAGCTGGAATGGTTCTTCTAAATCATTTAGTCCAATCCCCTAGTTTTACAGATGGCCAAACTGATGCTCAGAGCGGTGACCTGAATTTGCCAGTCCCTCACTTAGTGAGAGCAAAGCCAGAACTAGACTTGAAGTTCTGTGATCTTTCAATTAGTGCTTTCTTTTTTTTTTTTAATTTTTATTTTATTTATTTATAAATGTTTAAAATCACTTCCTTAAAATTAAGATTTTATACCCCCACACCTTCCCCCCCTACTCCCCTCCCTCCCCATGACAGCATACAATTCTGTATAGGTTCAACATATACTTTCCTATTGAGCCTATTTTCACTATAGTGATGTTATGTAGTCACACTGA
>JAQQSK010017273.1:0-10170 GCA_028658325.1 Potorous gilbertii | reverse complement strand
GTGACTTTCTAAAGCTAAACTGTTTACATTCCTACATGAAAAGGTAATATTTGTAACTCTTGAGATTTTTCTCAGTATTTGGATAGTTGGAGGGATTATACACACACACACACACACACACACACACACACACACACACACACACATAGAGAGAGAGACAGAGACAGAGACAGAGAGCACAGGGTGAGTTGAATATGAAGGGATGATATCTAAAAAAAAAATTAAGGGGTGAGAGAGGAATATATTAGGAGGAGAAAGGGAGAAATGGAATGAGGCAAATTATCTCTCATAAAAGAGGTAAGAAAAACTTTTTTTTCCATAGAGGAGAAAAGAGAGGAGATGAGAGGGAAAAACTGAAGGTTACTCTCATCACATTTGGCTTAAGGAGGGAATAACAATGTCACTCAATTTGGCATGAAAATCTATCTTACACTACAGGAAAGTAGGGGAAAAGATGACAAGCGGGCTGTGGGGGCAATGACAGAAGGGAGGGCAAATGGGAGGAGGGAATAATTAGAAGTAAACACTTTTGGGGAAGGATAAGGTCAAAAGAGAGAACAGAATAAATGGGGGGCAGGATAGGATGGAGGGAAATATAGTTGGCCTTACACAACATGGTTATTATGGAAGTCTTTTGCAAAACTATCCATACATAGCCTATATTGAATTGCTTGCCTTCTCAGTGGGGATGGGTGGGGAGGGAGGAAGGAAGAGGTTGGAACTCAAAGTCTTAGGAACAAATGTTGAGAACTGTTTTTGCATAAAACTGGGAAATAAGAAATACAGGTGATGGGGTATAGAAATCTATCTTGCCCTACAAGGAAAGAGAGAAGATGGCAATAAGGGAAGGGAAGGGTGTAATAGAAGGGAGGGCATATTGAGGGAAGGGGTAATCAGAATGCAAGATGTTATGGGGTACGAGGAAGGGAGAGATGGGGGAGAAAATTTGGAAATTTTTGGAATTTTTGTGGAAATGAATGTTGACAATTAAAAATAAATATTTGAAGTAATATCCCCCAAAAAACCTAAAAATAAATAAAAATCATCTCTAAATGCCTCTGCTCACTAAAAATAAAACCCTTAAAATAATGATTACACAGGTAGAACCTGCATCAGAAGGATGATCACCTCAGGGAGGACAAAGAAATTTGGAACTGTAAATGTGAACAAATGTTTAAAAGTTACTCTAATATCTAATAGGGGAAAATAACATACTAAAAAAATTGTACTAAAAAAATATTTATAATAAACACAACACTGAAAATGTGCAGCATCTCCCACATCTCATAGTGTCTCCAATACACAATTTTGGGTCTATTATCCTTTTGTAAGAAAATTGGAAAACAAGCTTCACTATAGGTCCTCTGGAAGCCTTTTCACATTTCAGGTTTCACAAACACTTTAAGGTTCTAGACACTAGTCCAGAGGATTTGAACTGAAATTTGTCATTGGCACCTCAAGTAGTAAAGAATCACCCAATTTTGTTACTAACCTATTTAGTTTGTGAAACAACAAGCTTGTCATATTGAACCAGAATAGGATTCTTTTGGCAGTGATTCCAAATTGTTGTCAGGCATGTAATCCTTTTGTAGTTCATGCAATGAGAACATCACTGCTTCTGACTATGTGCAACATATCCTTTCCATTTCTCAACTCGACATCAAATTGTTTCCAAACTTGCAGGAAGGTAGGACATTCATGTGCAAATGATCACAGGCATGTGCAGACCCTCACTGACTGGCTGTCACTGAACCAGACTAGTCCTCTCATTGCTGGGTTACCTTGTCATCACATCTCATCAAAGCTGTAATTGCCAGATCAAGATGTTACTCTGGATTGCATTCTTACAGCAGAGATAACAGGCTTTTTGGATCCATGATTACTGTGTATGCACATCAGAGACCACAATGAAACCATCCTAGACCCCCCCACAACCCTTCCACAAAAACTAACCTTAAATTGCCCCTCATTGAAAATGCTAAGGTTGTTTTCTGATTTGAACCTTTATTAGTCACCTGTCAGCTTCTCAATGGAAGTATTCAGCAACACAGATGAGTCATTCAGGAGAGTTTCAATGGAAGCATAGTTGGTTTTCCATTGGTAGAAAAAAGAAAGTTATGTCTGAAGACATCCTATCCTTACAAAGGAGGTTTTAAATGTAAATATTGTGTAAAACCTAAAATCTGTGCAACTGACCTTCAAGTACATTTATTATTTGATACACTACCTGTCATGAGCAATTAGGAAAAAAATCTTTCAAAGAGTAACTATCAATTCACTTTATTGACTGGTTAGGGAAATGAAAAAAATTTCCATCATTTGGGATTGTCTGGGATCATTGCATTGCTGAGAAAAGTTAAGTCATTCACAGTTCACAGTGTTCTTCTAGGTCTGTTCATTCGTTATGAAGCTGTTCATCGAAGTGTTTAAAGTTTTTCTGATATTCTGCCTGTCATTCCTTATAGCACAATGATATTCCACTAAAATCATATGCCATGGCTTATTCATTCCCCAAATGATAAGCATCCTCTCAATTTCTAATTCATTTCCCCACAAAAAGAGGTGCTATATTTTGGTGCAAATAAGTCCGCGTCATCATCCCTCCTTTTGTTGGATATCTTTGGGATGTACACTTAGCAGTGTCTGGATCAAGGAGTATTGAGAGTCTTATAACCCTTTCAGCAAAGTTCCAAATTGCTCTCCAGAATGGTTGGATCAGTTCACAACTCCACCAACAATTCATAAAGTAACTGGCTTAGGAAGCCACTGCTAATATAAAATTTGAAAAAGAATTCCAAGTCAGGCTTTCCTGTCTAGTACTTCCTTCACCACAACATAGAGCAGCTTCTCATACTCACAGATCTCATATACCTGCCTTCACTTCACTCACCTAGACAGAGGCTCCTCGGGCTGTCTTGTTCCAGCATCCATGGTACTTTCCTTTGCTCAAAATAAGAGATCACATCTTCTCTGGGAACTGGCAGCCCTGGGCATGGGGATGAGCATGGAGAGAGATTGTAATTCAGTTCTCTTTAGGGAAAGTTATGTGGATAAAGAGCTGCTCCATTGTGAGGATCACTCCATTCTAGTCACACAACAGAGGTCTATACTGACCCATTAGTGCTTATGATACAAATAACCCCCCCAAAAATATGTTGTACAACTTGTTCTGAGAAACAGTCAAATCTTCTGCCCCACCCCTCCACCCCACCCTCACCCTGTTATGCTCCACTCAGGCAGAAACTCCTAGAATTAAACAGAGAAAAAGCGTAATTGTGCCAGATCAGGGTCAAGACCAAGCACCAGAAAACTTGATGAATCAGCCTTTGCCCCTCTCCCCCTACCTGGCGCCTCACTCCCTAACTCATGTATAAACACGTGCAGTGTTCATTCAGGTGGGGTTTGCCTCTTTGGGTGAGAGTCTCCCTCAATGGTGCAAATGCTACTTCTCCCTCAGTCTGTTATTCCTGCCACCTAAAGGGACACACAGCCCAGGACCCCAGCGCTGTTCCCAGAAATCCTAAAGGATAGTTTCCATACAATTCATTTTGGCGAGTTCTGGGTAGAGGTGAGGGAGAAAATCATGGAACCAACTTGGCACCAGAGAATTTGATCTTGGGCACCTTCCCATGAAAGGATGGACTCATTGCAGAGTTTCCACCATCTAGAAATCAGAGGAAACTGGCAATGCAGTGGAGAGATCCCTGGGCCTGGACTCAGAGATGCCTGGGTATAAATACAGCCTCAAACAGTGAGTAGCCATGTGCCTCTGGGCAAGTCACTTAACCTATGTTTGCCTCGGTTTCTCAAGTATAAAATGGGCATAACAACGTCACCTAGCCTAGAAGGTTGTTATGAGGATGCAGTGACAAAATATTGTAAAGAAAGCCCTTGGCCCAGCACATGGCAAACAGCAGGTGAATATAAATGCTCACTCCTTTCCTTGCCCACCATCTATGCTGGAAGTTTAGGCCAACATAAAGGGAGATTAAGGACAAACCTGCTACACAGAACACAAGTGAGAGCTATGAGCTACCAATGTGTGCTTGTTAGCCAGAAGAATATTCCAAATATTAGGCCTGTCCCAAAGAGGAAGGAGTTGGAAGGAAAAGCTGCCTGAGAGGTTTTTAGAGACTTGGCAGCAAAACTCACGTCCAGGGAGCAGTCAGACCCAATAATCCCTGAGATTGGTTCCATGTCTGAGATCCTTCCACACTGACTGGACCTTTGACCTGAAGCTGCCTAGAACTGATAAGAGACTGCATCAGGGGCAACAAAGGAAACCCTCAGCTTCCTCTCACACAAGGCAAAGACTTTCTTTGGGAAAATCATACAGCCTAAGGAGCCTGTTTCTTGGATACAGGAGACATACACTTTTCTCTTCTCTAATAACTGATAGTGGCTCCAAAGCCTACATACCAGGGAATGAAGATGTTCCCTCTGATGGCAGACTCAGAGTAAGCAGGGGAAGTGTCCTTACCCAGGGAAAGCAGGTTCCGGGCATTCTCCAGCAGGACCTCCCCGTACAACTCCTTCTGAGGATGGTCCAAGAGGCCCCACTCCTCCTGGGTGAAGTCCACGGCCACATCCTTAAATGTCACTGTCTCCTAAGTCATCAAAGGTCACAGGACATAGAGCAAAAGTCACTTCAGAGTTAAATATTCCAATCATCCTCACTTTATAGGAGGAAACTTCAGAGTCACCTCTTGTCCCCACAGTCTGAAGAAAGCAAACGGAATTTTGAGAAAATTTCTATTCATGCTCAAATTTGAGAAAACATCATAACTTGTAATAAAGCTGAAAAATGTTTTAATAGGGAATGTCTCACTGTGGAATCAGGGAGAAAGTATGTGTCCTATCTGTGAAGCAGGTTCATCTATGGAGGAGAAAGAGAGGGCGATGTGAAATTTCTTCCTTATCAGACCTGAGGTGATACAGTCTAAAAGAAAGTCCATGAGAAGCTGGCAGGTACTCTGCACTATGGGGGAGAAACAAACATTTAATATAATCGCTGAAAAGGGAATAAAGATAAAGAAGAGATCGAGTTTTCCTCCTGGATGACTGAAATAAAGTCTTATCTACACAAAAACATGAAAAGGATTCTAGAAAGTTTTCAGAATCTGGACTGCATTGAGTGAGATAAGACAGTTCCCAGCTGAGCCTATCTTCTCCTGGGGATACTGAATGCTTCCTTCCTCCAGAATCTCAAGGAGAGCTCAGGCTGGAGACCTGCAGACGTTCAGGGCTCCTCAAGGGGTCTGATCTGTGACAACGGTGATGGAGGCTTCCCTTGCCCATAATGGGATTCTAGTTCTGCAGGCTCTTGATCTGGTTTTCAGCCTTTATGGCTACAGCAAATCTAGTGAACTTGGCCACTCCCAGTCAGCTGGCAAGCTCTGCAGGTCCCATGTCAGTTTGTGATTCCTGCCCTGATCATTCTTAAGCATGCTGCAGGCAGGGGTAGGAACCAGAACTGAGCCAGACCAGTGATGGATTATGAACCTACTTCTCTCTAGGTATTCCACTTAGAGTCTCCAACTGCTCCTGACCCCCAAGGCTGCCTCAAGGCCCAGATCCTCACCTGTTCAATCCAGAACTTGGGAGCAGGCAATCAAGACATCAGGTAACATCTGGCCCAAGTGTCCACAAGCCAGATTCCACCCTCTGTTCCTCTCTCTCCCTCACATCCCTTCTGTTGGCCAGCTCTGCTGAGTCCACCTTTGCATCTTCTCTCAAATGGGATCACTTCTCCCCTACTAACACTGCTCCCACGCAGGCCCAAATGCTCATCACTTCACACCTAGGCTATTGCTGTACCCTGATGGTGGGTTGACCTGCCTCAAGCTTCTCCCCACTCCAATCTGTCTTCTACTCAGCCACCATTGTCAGTTTTCCTAAAGGGAGGCTCGGACCATGTCACCACCCTGCCCCTCCACTCAATAACCACCAATGCAAAATACAAATACAAAACTCATGCTAAGCCCTTTATGACTTAGTCCCTACCTGTATGTGCTCCTCCATCCAGGGGCCCTGGCTCCACACATTTTCAGTGCCCAATCCCATTTCACTGGACAGCCCCACTGTCACACTGCTCCTCCTCAGCTCTGCCTACTACCTTCCATAATGTTACATCTATTGTTCAGTCATGCTCCACTCTGCATGATTTGGGGGTTTCCTTGGCAAAGATACTCAAGTGGTTGGCCATTTCCTTCTCCAGCTCATGTTACAGAGAAGGAAACAGGCAAAGATGGTCAAATGGCTTGCCCAGGGTCACACAGCTTATAAGAGGCTGAGGCTGGATTTAAACTCAGCTTTCCTGACTCCAGGCCTGGAAGTTTATCCACTACACCATCTAGCTGTCCTAGTGGCTGCACTGACTTTCTGATGTCCCAACTTCAGTCTCATCTATGGGAAACTTATCCTAATCCCTCTTAATTCTAGTGCTTTCTCACTTTTCTTTAGCTTCTACTTTGCAGAATTGCAAAGTAACTATATCGTCCCGTGTCTCTGTGTGTCCCAAACACTTAATGAATGTTCGCTGATCAAATGTCTCAGTGCCAGATTTCTTCCAGGACCTTTTCATCTTCATCCTCTCCTAAGAGCACTGGGGCAGGAGTCAGGAAGACTGATTTTGGGGAAGGCCTAGGCTCACATCAAGCCTCAGACCCTAAGAGGTATGTGATGCTGGGTACATCCCTTAACATCTGGGTCAGTAATCTCAACTTAGGTAAACTGAGGATAGTGGACCTGGCAGAGTCAAGATGGCAGAGTAAGGAAGCAAGGCAGTGACCTCCTCTCCACAAACACCTAAAAGATCTCGGCAATGTACCAGAGCAAATCCTGATGGGGAAAACCACAAACACCTGTGAGGCCTTGGCCCAGGTTGGCAGAGGTAGAGAAACAGGAGGTCCATGGACCCTTGGAACAAGTCTAGTGAGGAAGACACTGAACAAGGAGCAATCCTTCAATGAGATCCTGTGAAACAGGGAAAGAATATTCAGACCCACATTAGAGAACTGCAACAGGATGGCTGCCATTGGCAGCTCCCTCACCCTCTACCCAGGTCCAACTCACATAACCAAGGTCAAGGCAATCTGTGTCAAGCAGTAGAATTGCTGTGTAGGGAGACCATGGGGAATGAAGCAAGGAAGGACAGAAACCTGTGGGACTAGAGTGTGGCTCAGGCCTAGGACATCAAGCATGGTCTGCCTTCCAATGTCCAGCCCAGCCTGAAGGGGAATAACAAGGGAAAATAAAGAGAAACTTACAATTGTGCCCCTCTGAGCCTGCCAGCAGAGCTTAGTAGTTGGCCAATAGGGACAGAGCCTGGCAGCAGTCCAGTCTTGTAGAGACTCAAACCCAGGTCAGAAACATAGAGAGCTCAGAGCAAGAGGGCAACAATTCTATTTTGTTCTGGATCAGACTACTTTGGGAACACTGAAAGCTAGTAAATCTCTAACCTTTCCATGATATCCTGTAATCAGGACCCCAAGGAAGCAGTCACAAGAGCAGCCCAAAAAGCAGACCTTCCCTCTAGGGTGCTACAGAGGAAGCAGACTAAAAGAATGAGCCAACAGGAAAAGAAGCACCTCCCATAATGAATGGTCATGGCAGTAGAGGAATTGGAGACACAAATAAGGAAGAGGGACTCATGTCTACAAGCACGGCCTCTGAGAAACAGCTTTGGCACAAACTCAGCTGGAACATCTGGAAGCAGTGAAGCAAGAGTTAAACATGTTTATAATAGAATGAGAGTACTTGGGGGAAAAGGAATGGAAAAAGAATGAGTGGTGTGGAAGAAAGAATCAAGGAGGTAACAGCTTGGCAGAACAGATACACCACCATGGCCAAGAAACAAACTCCCTAAAATTTGAAATAAAACAAACAGAAGCCACAAGGCAATAACAATTATTAAAAACAAATTCAAAAGACTGGGGAAAAAAAAAACAGAAGAAAAGGTCAGTTATGTCACAGTAAAAAATAACTCATAGAAAAGAAAACAAAGGAAAATTTAAATAACATTGGACTATCTGAACACCATTAAACAAACAGGAGATTTCAAGAAATCTTCAAACTGCCCAGATGTCTTGCAATCAGATCAGAAAGTCAAAACAAACCACAGATCACTTCCTGAAAGAAATCTACGAATGAAAATTCCCAGGAACACCACTGCCCAAAACACAGAGCTAACAAGTGAAAGAGAAAAATACAGAATGCCATCAGGAAAAAAAAATTCATGTATCAAGGAGTCACCGTATCACACACAATTTGGCAATAACCATCATGAAAGAGCACAGAGCGTGGAACAGAACATGCCAGAAGGCAAAGGATGTGGTCTTATAATCAAGAGAAAATTACCCAACAAAACTGAGCATAATGACGTAGGGGGAAAATAACTGTGAAGGAAACAACTTCCCAGCTTTCTTGATGAAAAGACTATTAATGCAGAGAGCTTTTGCAGTTCAAACACAAGTCAAGAGAAACATAAGAAAGCAAAGGATGAACTTGCCTAAAGGAATATAAAATAAAGGATAAACTACTTTTGTTCAAATATGGGGAGGTGATATGTGTCCTCTGTGATCACTCTCAGGGCTACTAGATGGAATTAAATTAGAAAAGACCTGGGAGGGATTCTGTTATGTCTTGATCTTAAGGAAAAGATGGAAAGGGAGGAAGAGAAATACACGAAGGTGGGTGGATGAAAAACAAGGATAGTAAATGTTACCTCACATAATGATGGGGCACAAGTAGGCATCTATACAAACAAGGAGCGGGGAGTGGGTGGAAACGTCACATGCCTGAAGCTCAGCCCTCCAGTCAGAGGCAGAAAGAACATACACAGCACAGAGTTACATATGGAAATACATTTTGCTCACTAGTGGAAAGGAGGGAAAGGAGACAAAGGAGAGGGGGAAGAAGGTGAATAGATTATGGGAGGGATTAGGCCTAAACAAAACAAATTCCATTTTTATAATTCTTTTAGACATTGCAAAGAAAGAGAATCTGAGGGCTTGGTCATAAATGGGGTACAAATGAATAAGTTCAACAAATGTAATGGTTTACTATGTCATTGACCTTAAATTAGCATATTGACCAACGCAGACTCCCCAGGGTCAATGTTGAAGGACCATGGTGCCCACTGCCCAGAAGGAAAGGACTCAGGGAGAGAAGGAGAAACGCTTTTGAGGGCATAGGCCCTGGGGATTTATTTTTTTTCAGACTGACATTGTGGACAATGCTTCCGTTTTTCTTGTATTCTCAATGTGGGGGAGGGAGCAGGTAGGAAGATGATCAGGTGGCCCTGGACTGATGCAAATGTATGCATTCATACATGTGTGTGTATACACACATGGGAAGCCTGATCAAGGCAAAGATCAAGCAGTTCCTGAGGACTCATGACGACATGTTGCTCTCCTCTTGATAACTGTGCTGGCTGATTTAATTTTCTTTAGCTATAACCATTGAGAAATTTTGTTTAGCTTGACTGCATCCATTCATGTAGTAGGGGCTAATATTTCTTGCTTTCTCAAGGGGAGGAGGGGTTTTACAGAAAGGGAAGGGAGAGATGGCTAATCTCTGACATAAAAATTTTGAATTTAAAAATGAGATAGGGGGCAGAGCCAAGATGGCGGAGTAGAAAGACTCACCTATGCTAGGTCCGAACCCACAGCCCATAGATTTCCTGTAAAAAGAACTCCTGACAAATTCTGGAACAGTGGAAGCCGCGCAGCAACACAGTGAAGGAGATTTCTCCTGCAGAGAGCGCTGAAAAACCGACCGCAAAGGTACCCCGGACACGGGAGAGGAGTCCTGCCCGGCCGAGCGCTCCCCTCCCCCGCCCCGGCCACGCGGCACTGAGAGGAGCCAGCAGACCCAAGCAGGCGTCAGGGACTTGAATCTCCGGGCGGCCGCGAAGGTCCCTCCACCCACAGACACACAGGTCAGTGAGAAAGACAGGCTGAGAGGGGAGTGGGGGAATCTCCGGGACTCGGACCCCCTGGGAAGCGGCCGCTGCCGCAGAGGCTGAGGCAGCTCAGGCAGAGGCAGCTCAGCCAGAGACTCCCAGAGCAGGCTGGAGCTCCACCCCAGCTCCACTACAAAGGATCTCTGTATAAACCCCCTGAGGGAACTGAGCCTGAGAGGCGGCCCTGCCCCCACCTGAGAACCAGC
>JAQQSK010017272.1:0-10170 GCA_028658325.1 Potorous gilbertii | reverse complement strand
CTCCTAATCTTTCTGCTCTGTAATACTTAATTATTTGAAATGAAACAAGTGCATGTGTGCACATGCATGTGTATGTTTAAGATATTAAGAAAGTCATTCATTGCTGAGAAGCCACATTAGGGTCTCATCCTTCAAACCGACAGTTGAGTGCGTATCAGTGTGAGGGAGACCCCAATTATTATTTTTAAAGAGCTTATTTCATCCTCTTAAAAATGGGATCAGTTCATCTTTGTCACATTGTCTCTGTTTCTCCTGGATGCCACAATAACCTTCAGTAAAGGGGTTTGCATGACGCCTTTTTCTCTCTATCAGAGAGACAACACTAACACTTAAGAGTCTGAGTAATTCATGGGTCCTACATTCCTATTTGCATTTCGCAAAGGTACTTTTACAAAGTGCTCCCCAGGCTCTACAGGGGAGAAAAGTACAACTCCCTCCTCCACAGGGTGAAAATAAATGGTATTGCCAAGAAGTTTACTGTGAAATCATGCAAATGATACAACTGTTGTAGCAATTAGGTTCATAACAAAACCCTTGCCTTTATCATGAAACCCAAGGTATAAAAGAACACCTAAACTTACTGTCATTCCCTGTGCACTATTTGAAGTCTTTTCTCAATCCTTAGCCTTAAAAAACAAAAACAAAAACAACCTCTATGCAGCTTTTGAGCTTTTTCTTGATGATCTCATCAACTCTCATAGGGTTAATTGTTCTATCTATTCATGTCTCCTAGATCTACATATTTGCAGCACTAATCTTACTACTGAAAGTCACTCATGCATCTCCAACTGCATATGGGAGATTTCCAACTGAATGAACCAAAGGTATCTCAAACTCAACATACTCATAATAGAATTCAAGATATTCCCTGTTCTGAAAGCCCACCCTTCTTCCAAACTCTCCTATTTCTTTTATGGCCATTATCTAGTCAACCACATTCACAACCCCTTAGTGATATGCTCTTATGCCCCCTCATTCCACATTTTATCAATTACCAAATCTTATTTTACTTCCACAATATCTTTTATACCCTCTCCTCTTTACAAAAAAACCACTATTCACTCTCCTTCAGGTTCTAATCACTTTTCCTTTTACCTTCCTAATTGGCCTCTCTTCCTCCAGATTTTTGCCATCTCAATTCATGATCCATGTAGCTGCCAAAGTGATTTTCATAAAGCAAAAGTTCATTCCCTACTCAATTAACTCAAATGCCCCCTATTACCTCTAGGAACACATATAAACTCTTTTACATGTCAATTAAATTCCTTTAAGCCCTGGCCCCAACCAACCTTTCCAATGTTACATTATTTCCCTTTTTCTTTGTATTTCCGAAAGCCAGCATGGTAACAAGTACACAGGAATCATTTAATAAATGTTGGTTGATTGCTCAAACTATCTTAGAATGCTCACTAGCAATGACATGCATGACTAGGACAGAAGCTGAAATGGTCACTATAGAGAATGTGAACCAACTGATGAACTTCTTGGGAGCTGTACTGGGATTTTGGAGATACCTGAAGCATCAGGGGAAGGTCTTCAGTGCCTTATGGAGGTTTCATTACAGAGGACTTGTAGAAAGACATAGGTAAGAATAATGTTACAGCAGTAGAAGACTGCAGAGGGCTGTTATCATAAAACCAGAGAAGGTCCAAGTGGCAAAGGAACTCAAAGATCATCCCATAAAAGCTACAGGGAAGGAAATGAGATTTAGAGATGCTAAATTACTCAACCCAACAGTTTAAGCTTTATTGACACAGACAACCAGGATTCAAATCCAGGCCCTTCAGCCTCCAAGTTTCCACTAAGTTTCAAGTCTTATTAAAACATTATCTCACCAATGCCCAGCAACATGCTCAGCACACAACAGGTGCCTAATAAATTTCTTGTGTCAAGAAAGAGTGGGTAAGTTGTGGCTACAAAGAAAGATCTGATGGGTCTTTGGAAAAAGGAAATAAGGGTGTGTAGGGGGAGAAGAAAAGGAGAAGAGGATTAAGGAAGCATTTGCGTTCATAAGCACTGACTTCAGTTTGGGAGTCAGGAGACCTGATAATATCTCAGCTTTTTTGGGCCCTAGTTTGTCCATTCAGAAAGCAAGGATGGAAGGCCTTAACCTAATGGATCTTTAATATCTCTTTCCAGCTATAACCCTGGACATGAATACTCCCTGAGAAGCAGAAACCTTAAAGCATATAAGGTCAAGAGAGAGTCAGAAGAGGAACTGGATAGAAGATCAAGATGCTAAAAAGAGAAAAAAAGAAGAGAAATTAATAAAAATTTGGGTTTATCCTATTCATTGAAAACTGTTTATGGAAATGGTTTTGGTCTTATTCTTAGAGAAGAAATAGAAGGCAAAAAACTGCTTCTTCCTAAAAGTGCTTATCCAATCTATTTTGATCTTTATGGGGAAAAAAAGGAAACAGAAAAAGACCAAGGGCAACGTGAGAACTCTGGATATCTGGTATGAGAAGAGTGTTGAAAGGGGACAGAAATACACTAAGGCAAATATCCTCTTTTATTGTACCATCAATACCTAGTCTAGATGCATTTCTAAACTATGGACCTCAAAGAACAACTGAGTCCAAACACGTGGAACAGGTTTGCCAGCATGGGATATTCTCTCTTCTGTGAGAAATGGTCTCCTGCCAGCTATCTTTCCAATGGTTCTCATCAACTGGGGGTCATTTTAGAAGATACATACTATAGCCTGCTACATAACTCTCCCCTCATGTACCATTTGTGATGTTTTTCTCTTCCCACCATCCCAATCACATTTGTCCTTCAAGACCTAGATACACCCTAAGAGTCCCTCCAAGCCTGCACTATGCCAGTCCATACTGATATTTTGTAGCTGCTGACCTCTGTCTTTCCATTAGCAAGTATTCACATACCACCTTTTGACTTCTTTTATACTATCCTATTGTTCTCTTAGGTTCTATGATTCAAATTCTGAGCTTTAATTCTATCTTACTAACTAAACTATTAGATACTTGAAAGAAGGAACCATTTTGTTTGGATTTTTTTTAACTTCCTCCACGGCTACTATGTAGTGCTGAAGGGACTATATTGTTGACAGTATAAGTGATTGATTTGGATGGGAGGATTCTTATTACCACTTTTTCAGCCAATTGAGATTAAATTATATAACCTGACCAAATCTTCACCCACTTTTTATAGTTTAGCCTCATGTTATGTTCTGCTCAACATATCAGATCATTTTTAATCTATGCCTTCCTTTCTTTCGGGAAGCAGCCACGTCCTTCACCTGGGAGTCTCCTAAGCATCCCAGTATATTTTTGCCATGCCAGTATCATGTGACTCTTCTTTTTCTCAAGAGACTCATCGGAAACATTCATGGGTTTCTCCTTCCATGGAAAATTCGTGGGGATTTTATGTTTCCCCCCTCCAGTACAGACTAAAGTGTGGCTTAGTTGAAACACCTGTCTAGGTCACTTTTCTCACTTCTGGAATGACCTTGTTAGCTCATACCATTGGCCTTCTGACATTCACTTAAACTGACTGTTCAGTTCCATCAGCCTCTAAGTTACATGAGGCACTCGACCCTTCTCCCTTCCCTTCCCCCAAACACACACATATGCAACTGAACAATGAACTGGTGGCAAGCTAACCCAGCAGTGGGAGGTCAGGAGCAAGGCCTAGCACTCTGAGAAACAACACCTGGCATCCTGCCAGCAGCCTGTCTGCTGTGATTAAAAACCAAATATGAAATGCTTTAGAAGAGGGAGAAATGGGAGAGCTGGGGGTCTGGCTTGCATAATATCATGCATTTTGTGTAACCAGCCTAAAGGGAGTGTGGGGAGCCAGCCAGATGTTTTTCATTTCAACGGCTGCTGTGGCCCAGCAAATCAGAAGCCAAGCACAACTATGGTTCTTCCAGCAGCAATATAACAAGAACTCAGGTCAGGATGTTGTCAACCCTTTCCTGGCTGACTCTTGAAGAACACCAGGGGTGCCCAGTGAGGCATGAGGACTTCTGTCAGGTCAACAAGTACCCAGATGAACAGCTGGCAAGAGGAAGAAATATATCTCTATCTCAATTAAACAACAATTTGAAATTCTGGTGGACTTCTTCCCTATCAAAAAAAAAAAAAATCACCACTGAGTAAGTCGCATACCACATTAATGCAAAGTTGATAGGATTGTTTGGGGTTCACTACTGCCAAAACATTAGCAATCCATTTCAGTCAGAGAAAGAAATGGGAAACAGGGAAAAGGGTAACAAGTATGGGAAGAGTAAAAGGATAAAAGGACAGCAGTGAACTTGTTTTTCTTCCTTCAAAGTGAGTTGATTTTGCAAAGGATTGAGATGGTCTGGATTGCAAAATGTAAATGTTTCCATTTTCCACAAGATTCCAATACACAGGGGGAGGGGAAGAGCTATAGCTATCCCTAGGAGGATGACTCCTGGCTCTGGGTCTGCTCTCCCTCCCCCAACCTCTTCAGCCAACAGAGAGAAAGAAGTAACTTTCCCAATTCAAACTGAAAAACACCTGTGGCCCACATGTAATGAATAAAAGCAAACTTCCGTGTACATAGCATTTTGCATGCAGTATATAATCTGAGCACCACAGCAGCTTCATAAGGTAATTACTATAAATATCATTATCATTTTTTTTTAATGGATGAGGAGACAGAGGCCCAGAAGTTTACAAGCTAAGTAACTTATCTCCGGTCACATAGCTAGTAAGTATGAGGTGTAGAATTTAATATCTGGTTTCCCTGATTTCAAGTCCAAGATTTATCCTAGTATTCCACACTGTCAACCCTGATCTCAGTCCCAAACCCTCTTCCACATGTGCCCCTTGCAGATGCAGGCTGCTCTTTAGAGATTTTCCCCCTTTCTGCCTGTTCCTTGGCATTCTTGTAACCCGAGTTCATTTGGGTAACAGTTACTAGAAGGAAATCACACACCGAGATGTTTTCCTGTCCATGTAAATCACTGTGCTCAATTGTTAGGGCCAGAATCAGCTCCACTTGTTATTTGTGTATTCACTGATTTTATGGGTAAAATTATTAACAATTCCACCCCCTACCCCTGCCCCACTCACATAAACACAGAAAGGATGCATCAACCTATCTCTTTACTCTTATATGGCGCCAAAGGCAGGCTGCTCACATTGAGACAGGATCCAGAGGGGATGGGAATACCCAGATACCCAGACTCTTGCTCTTTAAACACTACACCATTTACACTGGGAAAGTCCTAAAGCTTGACCATACTGGTATGAGCCTAGATAAAGAAGATAGGATGGGTGATTGGGAAGCAGAGGAGATTTTCCTTCTGCACATCCCTGGGCAATGCAATAGGGAACTTTAAAATCAACTACTCATTATTATATGTCTCTTACCAACGACAACACCAGATGTCAGATATGTGTGAGGTACTGTATGGGATGCCATGGTATGAATACTACCTACTCCCTATCCATAAAGAATTTACAATCTAGTTGGGAGATTACATTAAATATATAAAACATTAACTGACTTTAAAAAGCCAGCATACGGCCCAAAAGAGCAGTACAAACAATAAAAATGTATACAAAAAATGCATAACTAACTTGAAAGATACTTTGGCTTAATTACACCTGTGCACTGATAAAAAAAAAGTATTATTTTATGTTGCCCAACTTTTCCAAATATTGGACAAATTCATAATTTGTTGAACAGATTTGCTCTCCTATTACAGTGTAACAATAGCCTGAACATTTTCTATTATAATTCCAAAAACATTTTTTAAGTCTTCTACATGCCCCAAACTGTGCTGGCATCTAAAAACATTCAAGAGAATTAATGAATGGGCACTTATTAGTCATTTATATTACACCCTCTTCTTCCTCTTCTCCAAGGAACTTAAGTTCCTATTGGAGACACAAAAATAAGGTACATGAAAAGTAAGAAGTGTATATAAAACAGACTATTATTGAGTGTTGGAAATGTATAGTATAGACAGTAAATCCAAAGATAGGTCAATGTAGTTCACAGCACAGGAAAAGCTAGATAGAAGAGATTTGAGGTAACTAAAAAATTCTTTAAATTGTTTTCATTAACCTCCTATGTTTACTAGGTATGCAACAGGTGCTAGAAAAACTCGAGGAATTCCTGAGTTATGCCTAAAATAGTGCAGAGTTGTTGTCCACCTTTGTTCTCAAAGAGGACCGATGACCTCACGAGGCTGATGTCTTGACTTGCTGGTGAATTGTCTCTCCATCCATTATACCAATCATGTAAACCCAGTGTGAGAAACTGCTTAGGGTCTACAAGTTGTAAAAGTCCTCCACTGAATTCATAAAATGTATAATGGGGCCAACACTTTTTTTTTAAAAAAGAAGAAGAAAGAAAAAAAGGAGTAAAGAAAGAAAAGATTTAACCGTGTTGCAAGGCTCCACATAATAAATAGCAGGTAACTGAATTTCACTTTTTCATAACAAAACACATTCCTCACCCTCTCTACCCTGCCAGTCTTTGTAGAAGGTTGCCTCCCTCTCTTTCTTCCCCTCACTCCTCCCCCAACAAGGAAATAGTGCCACCAAGGAAACAATCACACTGGAGGAAACACAATGTACTCTTCCAGGCTTTGGATTCAATTCAAGTTCTCAATGTATAGAGTTTCTTCTCTTTTCTTCCCCCTTCTAAGTCTTAATCTTACACTGTAACCTTCAGTCATCCTGCTTGGTATTTTTTAAAACTGTGTGGTTTCCCTACAGTCACCAAATGCATGTGTGCAGCAGGGGTGGGGGCAGAGGATGGCGGTGGTAGAACAGGATTGAATTCTACTTTAGGGAAGAAAGAAAAGAAGACTGAACATCGATAAGCCCCTCACCCCCACTGAGGGCAAAGTGCCTGCCACTCCACCCCCACTCATTTGCAGCATTTTAGGGGCTTTCATTTCAGGATTTTATCATTGGCAACAGAATTGTAGATGGGAACCACACTTTCTCAGAGTGTGAACTCAGCAATGAGGCAAGAGCACTGCTTTTCCACTCCTATTTTAAACAGCCCTCCGCAGATGTTTTCCTATCTTGACAAAAGTATCCAGTTTATATCAGGTAAAACTATCAGCCATGTGACCAGTTTTTAAACAAATACAAAACAGAACCTATATATCAACATGAGTACCACTGACTTCAAATGAATCACCCTAAGAAAGGCCATACGATATTATTTTGTCAACCCTACAACTATCCAAATTCAGATCTGGAGATGGAAAGGGATTTATAAGACAACTAGTACAATGCCCTTGTTTTTAAAGAAGAGAAAATGAAAGTGAAGTAATATGACTTTCCCAAGGTCATATAATTAGCAAATGGCAAAGCTGAGATTTGAACCCAGGTTATCTGAGTCCAAATCCAGTGTTCTCTCCAGTGTACCATGTCTTGTTTGGAATATTGCTTTGAGAATTTTTTCTGAGCTGTGGCATATTATTTTAAATGTCTACAGAAGTGGCAAATTACTACCATTTGCAAGACGGGTTTGTTTTGAGGACACAACCAAAGGATATTTGGAACCAAGTCTGGTAAATAAGGAGCCTGGTTGCATTTTCTCTTTGGCTGCACTAATGGTGGATTTCATGTTGTAAGGGGAGAGAGGTCTTTGGACCTCCCTACCATGGCCCTCTATACACAAACTCAGATTCTTTGCCTTCCTTAGTGTTTATCCTTCTGTTTCACATAAAGGGAGAACAACATGTCTGCTTCCTAGCATCTGGAATTTTGACGTTTTGGGTCTCAAAAAATGATCCTGGGGCAGTTTCTGAAGATAAGCTTCATACACCTATAGACCATGGGCAGCTTCACTGGAATAAGTATAAACTCTCAAAGGACCTCTTGAGAGAAAACAAACAAACACACAAACCACTCCACTGGATTTATATGTGAAAGCATGTTTTCTCAGTCTCATAATTTTTCAGTCAAGTATCTTCTAAACCAGTATGACAGCAATCCAAACCCCAATCTTTTCATCTAGGAAAGTACAATAAGAACACTCAGATTACCTTGTTCACAAAGTAGTAGGGAAAGTAATTTGTGAATCTTTAAGTACTATAAGTATAAACTGCTTTTTTTTTTCCAGCGAGGAAGACTATTGTATTTGCTTAGTGAATTAAGTTCAATTATTTAGCTATTTATTCTAACACAAGTACATGAATCTTAGACTCCAACTTGACCTTATAAATCAAAAGAAAGGATCCTTAAACTCAAGCCCCACAATACACAGGGATTAAATGTATCTGTCTCATCACTTGTCTACTCATCCCTAGTGCCAATGTTGATTCTTGGGCCCATTCTTTTTTTAGACTTACGTAGTAGGAAGGTCCCACGCTTCACTGCTGCAAGATCCAAAGTATACTTCTCCTCACCAAGAAACCTAAAGATCTAGATAAACTTCTTTTAGCTCCTACCAGCTTACCTTCAATGGTGTTGAGATTACATGTCCACTCCATTATTCTTAGTCTGATAAAGTTCAGCTTCTGATACAAAGAGATAGCAGGGTGTGATGGGCCAGGAGACCTCTAACAAATCACCTAACCTCTTTGAACCTTAATTTCCTCATTTATAAACTAATTTCTGTACAACCTATCTTGAACATGAAAAAATAACAAATTAATCATTTGGCGCTTCTCAAAGTATCACATACTGTAAATATTACTTATTAACAAGATGATGATGATGATAAAGACTTGGCAAAGCCCTCTGGGACACTCCAAGTCAGAGATTTCTATATTTTTTTGTGTATGTCATGAATCCCTCTGGCAGTCAGGAGAAGCCTGTGAACCCCTTCTCAGGACAGCATTTTTAAATGTGTAAAATAAAATGCATAGGATTTCAAAGGAAACCAATTACATTGAAATACAGTCATCAAAACATTGTTTTGTTTTGTTTAAAAAAAACAAGTTCACAAATGCATATTAAGTAAGAATTCCTTCATCTAAGTAAATTATAATAAATCATTCCCAAGAGAACATCACTTCTACTCCTTCTAAACATTTGTCAGCTGAAGGTCTCAAAGCTCAAGTTTGGTTTATAGGTGAAAGTCAGAGTACAGGAACTCTGAAAGCCAGTCTCTATTTTAATGTTTCCCCAACCAGAATAGGTTCCTCTATGCTGTGATATTTGCCTAACTCCAATAGTTAAGAATAAGGAAATCAGCAGGGAGCTGCCTTGACTTCAACCTTGGAAATGCCATTAGTTATTTTCATCTTCTTTCTTTTTTTTTTTACAAATGGTGAATAATTATGGAATGTGTAGTGACTATACCTCTGAAATGGGGACTTAGTTCATTTGATACATTTTAATTAACCCAATGAGAGAACATTCTGTTAACATTAATTGCGAAGAGCAGCAACACACAAAGTCATCTCCATTAATTTGGCACTATTTAATACCTCTTTCAATCTTCTATAGCTCCTAGTGTATCCTGTGGGTCCTTTTACTCAGAAACAGGAATTCTAGCGCATCCTGAAGAGTTCTCTTTTCTCTACTGACATTGGCTCCTGCCCCTCCCAGCTTAATTTGTTTGTTTATTTTTCATTTCTATTAAAAGGGGCCATCCCCTGACTACTTTTTAAAGAGGTCTTTCACTGAATGGGCATTGAATTACATTACATCACTTTAAGTGAGTACCTGAAAAGGCCTTAGCCTAAAAGGTCAAGGTCTTCCATTGCATCATGGGCCATCCCATCTCCAATCATTCTGATGAATGGATCCAGATGGCTCAGGAGGAGAAAATGAGGCTGGTGACCTTGCACAACCCTCCCTCACTCAAAACAAAGTCAAGTGCAAGTCATGTCATCATTTCTCTGATGACATGGTCCTCTTTGAAAGCGAAGGAAGGACACAACCTGTGAGTAGACCAAGCTGCCTGAAAGGGGACCCTGCTAGACTAGATTTCTTCCTTCCTTCCTTCCTTCCCTAAAACCTTATCACCAGTGCTTTTACAACATGGTGCAATGAATAGAGCACCACTGCAGGAGTCAGGAGGACCTGAGTTCAAATCTCACCTCAGACACTTGACACTCACTAGCTGTGTGACCTTGGACACATCACTTAACCCCAATTGCCCCTTCCTGGGTCATCTCCAGTCATCCTGATGAATATCTGGTCACTGGATTCAGATGGCTCTGGAGAAGTGAGGCTGGTGACCTGCACAGCTCTTCAT
>JAQQSK010017271.1:0-10171 GCA_028658325.1 Potorous gilbertii | reverse complement strand
GGAAAGGAAAGGAAAGGAAAGGAAAGGAAAGGAAAGGAAAGGAAAGGAAAGGAAAGGAAAGGAAAGGAAAGGAAAGGAAAGGAAAGGAAAGGAAAGGAAAGGAAAGGAAAGGAAAGGAAAGGAAAGGAAAGGAAAGGAAAGGAAAGGAAAGGAAAGGAAAGGAAAGGGGAAAGGAAAGGAAAGGAAAGGAAAGGAGAGGAGAGGAGAGGAGAGGAGAGGAGAGGAGAGGAAAGGAAAGGAAAGGAAAGGATCTATATTTATTCATGTATATGTATACGTGTACAGTCTTATTAATCGTATTTCTACATTAATCAGGTTGTGAAAGAAGAATCAGAACAAAGGGAAAACCCACATGAAGTAAAGAAAAAGAGAGAATATACTATGCTTCATTCTGAATTCAAATTCTGAAGTTATTTCTCTGGATGTGGAGAGCATTTTCCGTTATGAATCTTTTGCGTTGCTGAGAAGATCTAAAGTTATCAAACTTGGTCCTCACCCAGAGTTGAAGTTACTTTGTTCTCCTTGTTCTGTTCAATTCATTCAGCAACAATATGTGTCTTTCCAGGTTTTTCTGAAATCAGCCAGCTCACCATTTCTTATGGTACGATAGCATTCCATTACATTCGTGCTCAACCATTGTCCAACCATTTCCAATTGAGGGGCATCCCCTCAATTTCAAATTCTTTGCCATCACAAAAAGAGCTGCTATTAATATTTTTGTACATGTACATCTTTTTCCATTTCTATAGTCTCTCTGAGATACAGATCTAGTATTGATATTACTGGATGAAATGGTATGCACAGTTTTATCACCCTTTGACATAGATCCAAAATGTTCTGTGGGATGGTTGTATCAGTTCACAATTCCTCCAAGAATACATTAGTGTTCTGATTTTCTCACATCATCAACATTTATCATTTTCCTGTTTTATGATATTAGCCAATCTTTCAAATATGACATGGTACCTCAGAGTTGTTTTGATTTGCATTTCTCGAATCAGTGATCGTTTAGCGCATTCTTTTCATATGACTATGAATAGCTTCAATTTCTTCATCTGCAAACTGCTTGTTCATATCCTTTGACCAATTTTCAAATGGGAAATGACTTGTATTCTTATAAATTTAACTCAATTCTCTATAAATTTTAGAAATTAGGCCTTTATCAGAGAAATTGGTTGTAAAAAATTTTCCCAGTTTTCTGCTTCCTTTCTGATCTTGATTGAATACAATAAGCCTTTCTGAAGTGGGGGAGGAGATTTCCTCTAACCACATCACTTCCTAGCAGCAGCATCACTACCTGTTTTTTTTCACTCAGAGAGTGTTGGCTAGATTTAGCTTGAAGTAACTCTTCCTCTCTTCTCCCTTCTCCAATCTACTTCAAGCTTTTCTGTGCTCCACTTCGGTGTCTAAGCTGTGAACATCTCTTCAGTTTCTTTGGTCACTGATTCTCCCTAAATCATCAACTGACTCCTGCCTCAAAGCTTAGTCTCCTGGTTTGAAGTGGTTCATTTCTACCCTAAAGTGAAAAAAAAAACCAAAACACTTCACTTCTTTGTCAGCCACACAACAGACAGGTAATGTATAATTGTCCCATAGATACCAAAATTCTTAATGGGGTTTCTTGCCTGTCAATCTCAAAGTCCATAGAACAGTCTTATGTGAATGAATTGCTATGAAAGAAGACATTTCAGCAATCTTTGCCTTCTGTAAGTCCTTTTCTTCTGAAGGACAACTTTCTCAGAAAGTCTCAAAATTGTGTTTTTCCCATGTACTTTTCTCTGAGACTGCCTTTTTACCCCTGACAATAAATATTTTAATATAGAATGTCCCAGAAGGTGAAAAGTTTGCAGTCCCTGAAATCATCTGAGGAAAAAACAGGACCAGCAGTATGAAAATGGCTTAAACCTAATATTTCAAATATTTTATGTAATCAATAGGTTTTAGATCAGTTCACATTAAGTTACAATTTTCATTATTCAAAACTATATACACAAGCACAAATACTTAGTGAAAAGCAACAAAACATGATCAAAACATCCACTTCACTGAACTACTATGAGGTCAAAAAGACATAAATAAATTCCATTGCAAGCCTCAAACTATATAATTGCTAGTTGTTATTAAAAACACTCATATGACAGTCTGCATACACAAGTACAGCAATGACATATATTACAGAAATGCCAAATGCATGTGACAAAAACTAAACAGCATTTCCATCATCATGAATAAGCAACTCAGAGCCATATTTCAATAACTATATATATATATATATGTATATATATATTAGACAGCAAAATGTAGTTGCATACAAGAACAATGTAACATACAACATTTCCCATTAAAGAATTTTGTCTGACAAGATGAGTGATTTCTTGTCCTGTATTTCCTGGTGCATCATTTATCTAAATCGCATCTCTGATTGTTCTGATATCCTAACTCTCTACACTTCAAAAAATTGATTATTAATATTATAAAATAGCAACTCTGAGCTTGTAGGTGGGTCAGATTGGCTATCGTAGAACCCCTGGGTGTGCTGTTTTATCTCTATATTTGGAGCACTATGAGCTGAGATGAATCCAGTTCATCTAAATTAATATTCTCCTGTAATAGAAATATACTTTTTTGGATTCTCTGATACTCTGAGAGTTGGGAGAGGTAAGAATATAAACTTTTACTTTCATGGTAGCCATAATTCTTGGAGGTACTATACCGCTCTATCACTTTCGGTAAAAGATGGGTTTGTTTTTCACCCTCCAATAATTCATTTTTAATAGGGGGTTTTGCTCCAATCAGATAAGTTACTGGCAGCAGCTTCACAGCCAGTCTTATTCCATTCAAATAGTCGTGGCTTGAAGTGACTATTCTCCCCTCCCTTCTCTGATCTACTTCATGCTTCTTGGTTCTCTGCTTCTGTGAATCCATTTAGCATCCATATAGATGATTGTCCAACATTGTTCTTTGATGACTTGTTAGGAAATTTGAGTAATTCACCAAGATAATAAATGTTGTTCCTACTACATTGTCTTTATAAGTCCCTGGTCATTCTTGGAAACTGGCAACTAGCCTACTCTCTCTACATCATGTCAGAGTATAACATTCCAGCACATTTCTATTTTGGGTGTTCTATGTATTATCAATTTATTTTGTATACAGTACTACTGATTTTATATGGATACACCAAATTTGGGCAGTATACGGTTGCTTGCATCAGCAGTTTTCTAAGCTGGGGCTATGGACAGACAATACGTTTCTTTCAGCCTAAACCTTAGTAAGACACGTATTGGTGATGATAACCACCATCTTTTTCATTAACTTCAATTCTAAAGCACAAGTCAATGGGCAAAGATGTTTCTCTTCCAAACATTAACAAGTAAGGTTTAAGGCTTAAGTCTCATGGCACCATTGCCTGTAGCAATACCTTTAAAAGTCTTTTAAAAAAAAGTCTTTAAAGTCTTTAAAAGTGATACATAATTGCTCATTTAGCACCTCCCTCATATTCATCCTCCCTCTAGCTTTTTATTTGATTTAGAATCAAAGGTGCATAATGCATAATCATTTGCTGGTCCATCTTGACAGAAAATATAAATTGTTAAATAATTAGTATCCATTTACATTTTCACTATATTATTTTTGTATCAATGCTTATTATACATTTTTCAGTTTAATTGAGAAGTTAAGGCAAAAATGTTAAGAACCTAGTCTATGATGATGACACAAACATCCATGATGCAACTATGAGTACCAACTTGCCAATTCAGAAGAAACAGACATATGAAAATAGCCATTTCAATTTCTGTTAATCCTAATAATCTAAGATCAAAGAGTGTTTTACATTACCACATTTTCAAAGATAGTTCCAGGATCTTGGGAAAATTGCAATGACATTTGTAAAGAAAATTTTAAAACAAAACTTCCTATTATTCAGGAAATAATTTCCTCAAACTATAGCTTTATGTAATTACAAAAAGAAATAAGAATTATTGCAAAAAAATTTTGAAAAAGTGATGCATAATGACGTCTGCTCAAACTTTAAAGGTTTTCATATTCCTCGTAATTTGGGGTTGAAATGATCAATCTACAGATCTCCTTGAGCATGATATGGGCTCATTTTATACCTTTCTACTAAAATCAACAACTCATTGACTAATTCACTTTCCGCATCTCTACTTGGATCAGAGTGAATTCTTACTGTTAAGTCATGTACTTGAAATACATTTTGCTACATTTTAGTTATGGTAGTAACTTTGTAATTTCTCACTGAGTAGAATGAGTCAAATTATCAGTCACTTCTAGGATATAATTCATGGATTTACTGTCTCTTGAAAGATGACTACTAAGTATCTGAGGTTGAATTTGAACTCAGTCTCCAATCCCCATGTCCAGAACTCTATTGACTGTGGCACCCATTTACGCCTCCAAGAGTTTGCTTGTATTTAGATTCACCAAGTACACAGCACAAGGTGGGAAAACTTTCCTTTGTACTCATTGCATGCATTCTGTGCATTTATTATACACATTATTCATCATGTTGGGTTAGTGATGTTGAATACTTTGAATCTTCTTTTGACCTGAAGACTCAAAGTCATCATATAGTACCTTCATGGTCCTGGCATAAAGGTTGTAGGACACCATTAACTGCTTTCTTGTGTCATCTGTGAGATACAGTTATAGACCAAGCCAATGCTCCATTGCACAGATCCAACCTCTGGAATTCTGTTGTCAGTTGCAGCCTCTCTCTAGAGAATTTTGCCTTATTGTTTGTATTATTTCTTATATACCACAAACATTAATTTGTTCCTGTCATCAAGCTTCCCAGAATAACTGAGGGGAAGGGGATGAGATGCATACATACCAATGTTATGTCCTCTAGTACAAACATCAAACTCTTAACTGCGTGACTTTTGATTGGACATTAGCCCATTTCAAAACTTAGAAAGAATTATAATTTGTGCATATTATATTGACTGGCTACTAGTAGGTTCTTTATTTATACATTGTGTTTGTGTATGTGATGACTGTTTCCTTGATATAAACTGCTCTCAAGTCTTTCAACCTAGTATCTGTTCATAGTATTAAGGGTAAGTTTGGATAATTTGGGTTATATGAAATTTTAAAAGTTTTGTAAAAATAAAAGGAAAATAAGAATTTTTTTGCATTAAATATCTCTAAAACACACTTCATTTGTCAAATATATGGAGAACTGAGTCACATTTATTAGAATACAAGTCATTCCCCAATTGAAAAATGGTCAAAGGGTGTGAATAAGCAATTTTCAAATGAAGAAAGCAAAGTTATCTGTAGTTGTATGAAAAAAAGTGTTCTAAATTACTATTGATTTGAGAAATGAAAATGAAAACTAATTTCAGGTATGGCTTTACCTATAAGATTGGTTAATATTTCAGAAAAGGAAAATGATGAATGCTGGAGAAGATATGGAAAAATTAGGAGAGTAATGCACTGCTGGTGGAGTTGTGAATTGATACATCCTTTCTGGGGAGCATTTTGGAACCCATTCCTAAATAAGGTTTTCCATGACCTTTGGTCCAACAATACCACTACTAGATCTGTATCCCAAAGAGATTAAAGCTAAAGGGGAAAGGACCTCTTTTGTACAAGGGTCTTTATAGTAGCTCCTTTTGTGGTGGCAAAGAATTAGATTTTGCAGGCATTACCCTCATTTGGGGAATGGCTGAGTAAGTTGTAGTATGTGATTGTAACTGAGTACTACTATGTCATAAGAAATGGTGAGTAGAATAATTTCTCAAAAAATGTGGATTTATGTGAACTGATGCAGGGTGAAGGGAGCAGATCCCAGAGAACATTGTACACAATAAAAGTAACATTGTATCAAGAAAAATATTGAATGACTTAGCTATTCTCAGCATTATATAGATCCAAGACAGTGTCAAAGGATTCATAAATGCTATTAACCTTCAGAGAAATATTTGATGGTGACTGTATGTAGACAAAATATGTTGTTTTTCTGTTTTTTTCCTTTCTTTCTTGGTTGTTACTTTCTTCTTTCTTTCCTTCATTCTTTCTTTCTCCCTTCCTTCCTTCTTTCCTTCTTCCTCTTTTTTTAAAATTTTCTTCCACAAAGTAACCATTATTTGCATGATTCTACATGTATAAAATACATTAGATAGCATCTCATGATTAGCATAGTGGAGGGACAGAAAGAGGGAGAAAATTTGACATTTAAAATTTTTTTAAATGTTAAAATCATTTTAAATGTAATTAGAGAAAATCATTAAAACAAAATGATATTGACTCCATTATCATTGAACTTTATGTGCTATAACATTATGACATTGATGTGTTCAAGAAATTCAAATACCAACAAAAATTCAAAATCTAAATATTTTTAAATACCATAGAAGGCAGAACTCTGAAGGCATTTTGTTCTCTGCAAGTCTTTTTAAATTACAGACATAATCGTATGTTCTTGTTACTTTTTCAAAGACATCTTCATTTCAATGTTTTCAATTTTAATTACATAAACTACAATTTAATTATGTTGAACTTTAGGAGTAGAGATTCATAAGGATGTAATCTTTACATTAAAACATAGGTAATAAAACTCTTTGTAATTATCTCTTACACAAATTGACATCATTTAAAAGATGTTGCTAATACTCTAATTTTAGTGAAAGGTCCTAAGATGTGTAAATATACAGAGTAATTCCAGGCTGTATACTGAGAACACCAAAAGTCAAATGAACTCTATACAGTACAATGTATTTGCACTTCAGGACATGCTCCACAAATTAAATAAAAACCTAAACAAAATTGACTTTTCCTTCAAGGTAACACAAAATTTTCTATAAGTTATTCTTCCACAAGGTTACTGATTTGACTGAAATTATTTTTCTAAACACAAAACTGGAGATGCTTCTAACTTTAGTAATTAAATTCTTCACCTGTGGTCAAACATATAGAGGGGACAAGGTGAGGTTTGAACTCAGACCTATTACTTCTGATCCAGCACTCCTTTCCCTTTATAACATAGAGATGGAGCTTGCTGTGAGGGCAAAGAATATGCTTAAGAGTACTGAGAGATACTACAGAAAATTATGATTAGAAGGAAATTTCAATGTTCTAGGGAAAGAAGAGTTTTGAGTAGTGATGAGGTCTGAGTTTTGACCACCTCTGTGACTGGTTGAGGTAGAGAAGAGCTGGGCATTAAGGCAACAAAGGATGGGGATGAACTAGAAGGACAGGGTACTCAGCTGGATATAGTGGAAAAGACTGTGAACCAGATACTTAACTCCAAGAGAAAGGAGGGAGAGCAACTTAGATGCTTGGTTACCAGAAAGAAAAAAAGAAAAAATGCAGACAGTATAATGGACAGATAGGGTGTATCTTAAAAGAGGAGAGGCTTCAGACTGAGGATGTGAAAAGTGGCACTGTGGGTTCTATGAAATATGAGAGAAGAATCATCCAGCTTTGGAGATAATACTGAGGGATGAAGTGTCATTAAGGAAAAATCCAAAAGATGGAGAGTGTGAAAAGAAGATACTTAAGACAAAATCAAATTTGATAAAAATATATTCCAAAGAGTGATGCATAAATGGGAAGGCATAGGTGGACAGAAGTTGAATTGGGGCAGGGAGGGGATGAGAATGAAGTGTGATCTAAAAAATGGGTTTCCAATTCAACAGAATGAATGTCAATCACAGAGAAAAATTGAATGAGAAATAAATTTGCAGTCACAGGACAAAAGAGATACTTACTGATCAGAGTATTTCATAGATCAGGGTAGTTATGAAGGTCCTTGGAAATGATTCTCTAAAGATTCTTGCAATGGAAGCCTCTTATCTCAGGCAACATATGACTTGTGGTAATGGCTTTTTTTTCCAATTTTCAGTAGCAGGAGTTGTCTTCTATGTTTCTTCATTATCCAGCCAGGGAAAGATGAGTAGAAGAGACTTTCTAGAAATTAATGGCAACAAGAAAAGCTCTGCCAAGAAGGAGGAGGTATGTAATTCCGGGTAGCAAATTGCATGAACAGTTTGTGTTTTGTCCTTTGTTCTTGAACAGGACCATGACATCAACATGACATGACTCACTAACATGGATGTAATAACTCAATAGAAAAATTTTCTGTTTTCCCTAGGAACTCTGAGGGTCTTCTCCTCCCAGTTTGATTTTTTTTGGATTAAATGGGCCATCTTTTGAGTAACTTAAAAAAGCCTATTCATTGAATGGGTGTATTTCACTCAAAGTATGATTGTGATAAAACCTAAACCTGAAAGGGCCAGGGTCTGACATTCCATCCTCGGACACCTGAATCATTCTGATGAATATCATGCCACTTGACTCAGATGGCTCAGGAGAAGAAAGAGAGGTTGAAAGAGGAGAAGAGCCCTTCCTCTCTCAAATCAAAGTCAACTGCCTGAAGAGTAGGACTCCTTACAGATCACGTAGTTCAATAATAGCAGATTATGGGTAAGAAAATTGATACTCTTAAGCAGAAGTGATTTGTTCAAAAACACCCAGCCAGTGAAAAGAGCAAGGGTTAGTCTAAGTCTTCATCATTCCCATCATAGAGAGCTTCTGTACCATCTTCATATTATAACATTATTATGAGAAAATATTTGTTTGAGTTTAGGTTGGTCAATGCCCTGTTTGATTTTTCACTTAAGCCATGTTGTAACAGACAGTGGAAATACAAAGATGCTTTGCTCAATCTTTACCTGAGTTTCATTTGTAATCTGATGTCTATGCCCTCAGTCAACTAAATTCCTATAGTCACTTCTTTATCCCATCCTTCCTCCCTTGTTTTAGTGTCTTTCTGTGTGTGTTTGTGTGTGTGTGTGTGTGTGTATGAGTGTGTATTTGTGTGTATGTGTGCGTGTGTGTACAGAATGTACCTTAGGATGGTTTTTAAAAACATTCATCATATTTCAGATACATTTAAGGTTTGCCCTACAAATACACTCTTCTTGGTTCACTGAATAGCAGTCAGGAAAAGACGTTATCTGCACAGATTCATTAGGGACAGGTCCTGTACAGTAACTCACTTCATGGTCAGAGCCAAGATATATAGGTGTCCCCATGCATAAGTTAAACAAATAATTAAAAACAAAAAGTAAGTGCACATGTACCAGAACAGAGAAAAAATGGATATACAACAATTCATATGAAAAATATCTGATTGTGAAAGTCATATAGGTCACCAATGTGGCAAAACACACAAAATAGCTAATATGTATTTAGGCTTCCTTAAGAGAGGCACAGAACACCAAAGGAGGTATAGGTCATCCTTTTACACTCTGGTCTGGTCAAGCCAGGTCTAGATCACTATATTTTAATAGTAGAGGGTTGGGGTGGTACTCATTTTATGAAAGACATTGAAAACTAATGAATTTCCAATGAATTGTGATTATGACATGATAAATGATATAGTAGTTAGAGAAATATAATATAGTTGTTAGATATTTCCCCAATGGAAGGAAATTTCTTTAGTTTTCATTTTGGGATTACTATACAATGAGCTTGTAGATATATTTGTGTACAGGTATGTTTCTTTTTTGTCTCTTTGGAATATAAGCTTAATATTGGTATTGAAAGATCAATTGGTATTCACAAATTTCTTTCCAGATCAATCAGATGAATCTTTAACTCCAATACTAAATTAATATTTCTGTTTTCCTAAAACCCAAAATATGCTAATCATTTCCCTTTCTTGTCATGTTAGCCATTTTGATAAGTTTAAGGTGAAACTTTCAAGCTATATCAGAACTGTGTGGAAGGTCCTGTGTGATCCTGACTGTAGTTCCTCAACTTTTCAATTGTTTCTTTCTGGTTACTTACAATATTTTCTCCTTAACTTGATAGTACTGGAACTTGGCAACAGCATTTCTTGGTGGTTTCAGTTTGAGATGTCTTTCAAGAAGTGATTGGTGGATTATTTCTACGACTATTTTTCCCCCTGGATCTAGGACTTCTGGGTAGTTTTTCTTTATGATTTCTTGGAAGATACTTTTTTTAATATAAATTTATTTATTTAACTTTTTACATTCATTTTCACAAGATTTTGGGTTCCAAAATTTTCTCCCCATTTGTCCCTTCCCCCACCCCAGTACACTGAGCATTCTAATTTCCCTTATCACCAATCTGCCCTCCCTTCTATCATCCCTCCCTTCTCTTGTCCCCATCTTCTCTT
>JAQQSK010017270.1:0-10172 GCA_028658325.1 Potorous gilbertii | reverse complement strand
GGGGAGAAAATTTTGGAACCCAAAATCTTGTGAAAATGAATGTAAAAAGTTAAATAAATTTATTAAAAATTAAAAAAAATAAAGAAGATATGTGTCAAAATTTTCCTGCAGATGCTAATAGCTATGTGAACCCTGAAGAAGTCCCTTAACCTCTTTCTGTCTCAGTTTCCTCATAAGTAAAATGGGAATACAGTAACTCCTACCTCACAAGGTTGTCCTAAGGATCAAATGAAATAACTTGGAAAATAATTTGTAAATGATTTAGTTGCTGTTCAGTCATATCCAACTTTTTGTCACCCCAGTTTAGGGTCTTCTTGGCAGATATACTGGTGCATTTTCTTCTTTGGCTAATTTTACAGATGAAGAAACTGAGGCAAACAGGGTTAAGTACTCGCCCAGGGTCACATAGTTAGTATCTGAGGTTCGATTTGAACCCAAGTCTTCTGGACTTTAAGCCAGGCATTCTATCCACTGTGCCACCTAGCTTACTACAATCTTACAATACAATACAATAAACATTTATTAAGTACCTACTATATTCCAGATACTATGCTAAGTGTATATGAGTGGGAGGAGAGGAAAACACAGAAAAAGAAGTTGGAGACAGCAAGGAGGGGAGGAAATAGCCAGCACAGGGTCATGATGATAGTGGAGTTGATTTTAAAGATTATAGTTTGATGGGAAATGAAGAGTTGGCTTGACTTGTGAGCCCTCTCTAAATAGAGATTTGGGGAGAAGGTCTCTTGGTTCTCTCTCCAGCATCCCCCAGGTAGAGGAGGAGAGGCAAATGAGGGTGCTGAAGTGGCATGAATGGCATTCTTTCTGATGATGAGCTTTTTTAGGCTGGTGGTGAGGGCGGAATTATGATTTTGGAATCCCAAGAGTGGAGCTGGTAGGGAATGAAGAGGAGTATTCCATTCGCTCTCGGTCTCTTATTCATTCTTCAATTGTACCTTCAATTCCAGCTTCAAGATGTATCCCACTCTGAATGACTTTATGTTTGAGACAGCACATATGCTCTAGGGCAGGATAGGAAGGATGCTTTTTTGGCCTTCCTCCACAGGATTTCGAGCTAGAGATACCTATGAATGTCATATCTCCCTCTTTCCTCATATAATAGATGATAAAAACCAAGGCCTAAGGAGGTGAAATCAGTTGCAAAATTGAGTCATTTATTCCAAGGTGATACAACATGAAGAGAAATCAACTTGGGAGTTAGAGAATCTGGGTTCAAATCCTAGCTTTGGTTCTTATGATCTGTGTGGCCTTAGGCATTCTCTCTTTCTAATTCCCTCTATGTGTACCCATCTATAAATGAAAAGGTTAGACTAGATGACCTCTGAAGACCCATTAAAATTAGTGTCTTTGAACTTCTGCTTCTAGTAAAAGAGAGAAATTGAATTTAGATTTTCTACTCCAACCTAGTGGTATCATAGATTATTAGCTTTGCCATCACAACTGGATTCAAATCCTCGCTCTACTCTTCCTGTGTGAACTTGAGCAAATCTCCTCACCTCTCTAGCCTTGGTTTCCGCATGTGTAAAATAAGGGAATTAGACACTACATGATCTATATGAAGCCTTTCAGAAAACAAAAAATTGTTTCTTTAAGCCTGAAACAAATGTTCCTTATTCCCTGAAAAAAGTAGATGTTTTCTCAGTGGTCACTTCCTATAGTCACTGGCTCCTTAAATTTCTTTCTTACTTTCAAGATCTTCTCCCAAGGTACATTCTCAGCTGATTAATTTAAAGAGCAGGTATTTTCAAAGAAGTGAATCACATAATGGTCATTTCCATCTCTTTCATGCTAAATATCACCGGAAAAATGTTTTATTTTCAACTCAATATTTGCCCAGAAAATTTAAACACACACACACACACATACCTACACACATACACACATACACATTACTGTCCACGTGTTATAGGATTGAAGCTAACAACAAAGTGAGAGAAAGCAAAAAGCAAACTAATAAATTCCTCAGATTGGAAATGATATTGTCAAATATCTAGACACTAGTTAGTGTTTGGTTGTAGTAATTTGTTTCAGACACCAAAATGACTTCACTCTGTTGGGTAGACTTTGGCTGATCAGACCAATACGAGCTTGGCAGGATGGACACAGGCTGGGTGCAAATAGACTTATTCTTTTCACATCATGACTTTTCCTATCAGAGATCTGATATATCATGAGTTGGCATAAGAAATTAAGTGGGAATTTTGGAAGAGTTTTGCAAAAGCTGCAGAAGATACCTGAAGGCTTGCAGACGGTACCAAAAATGTTTAGAAGCTCAGAAATGCATAGAATATGTGCCTAGTATTGTATAACATCAACATTTTATCTTTTAATACCATAATAATTCAGATTTCTTTGGCATGAAGGGATGGTCTAAACATTTTATGCAGGTTTTACAGATGGAGGGGGGTGCCCTGCCTTGAACCCTCATGATGTAGAATGATTAGCTGTCGTTCCTGTGAAGGATTAGGACAATATCCCCTACTTTGCCATTTCATTAGAATGTTCAGGACCTGTTTTCACTTTTTTCCATTTGTTTCCCAAACTCCTAGAATGGTACCCAGGACCTTTTAGATTTATTAAATGGTTCATATCTTTATTTGGATCTAGAATGGAAAGGTACTTCCAAAGCCAAGTCATGAAGTTTATTCTTTTATATTTGTTTCATATGACATATGGCATAGAGCAAGGGATTTTTGTTCAGGATCCCATAAGTAGTAAATGGCAAAGTCAGAGTTCAAATTTAGTCCTTAAAAATCTTTATTAAAGTCTATAGCCACAGAAGCAGAAGAGAAAGGTGACCTTCAGGTCTTCTGAAGAACCCCACAGACTGCTTTATGTTGTCCCTGGAAACAGTTTGTTCTTGGAATCTTGTCAGCCACATCCATGGTCAAGGTTCACACTGCATATTTTACTTAGTGTTCAACAAAGCTCCAATATGTCTCAGCATCCATTGCGCATCGCCCGATTAAAATTCCTCCTTTCAGAAACTCCCACAGAAGGTGACAAATTGGACCTCTGGAGCTTTTAAGCTAATTGCTTGGCTTGGCAGGTAACAAGCTGGCATGCTGGGACCCATGGAGTAGCATTCTATACAGAACATGTTCGCTATGATGCCTAGCTGAATGGACCCTGGTTCTGTTGCAGTCATGCCATGGCCCCTCAAAGGACAAGCCAATATGGTTATTAATCACGATTCTACTTTTCTTAAGAAAGATGTTCATGTATCTTATGTAACATGTTAGTAGGTTGAAATGCCAAACTGTTATTTGCCAGAAATGGGGGTTGGACAGGAATGGGGGAAAGAAAATTACTAACAAGAAGGTAGTAATTAGATTCAATTTCTGATGACAGTTTTTCATCTTATGTTTTCTTACAGGCTGGCAAGAAAGAAAGGAGCAATGCCCTGAATATTGCAATAGACAATATGTGCAAAAAGACCAGAGACCTGCGTAGACAGGTGAGAGAAGATAAGAGGGATGATGGGAAAAACGGATCACATGTATGCAGATAAAATATTTCTCTCTTGCTTTTGACCTACCTTACCTAACTTAAGTAAAAGAAAATAGTCACAGGAATGTAGATTTAGAGTTGGAAAAAAATTTAGAGATCACAACCCCCTCCTTTTACACTTGAAGAAACTGAGGCTCATTTGACAGTAAGTGACTGGCCCAAGGTCCCAAAACTAATAAGTGTATGAGTCAGGAATCAAACCCAGGCTTTCTTGAGTACCTGTCACATCATGTTGCTTCATGTGATGTAGATATCTCCAAAAAATCAAGTAGTTTATTTTTAGTTATTATGCCACTAGTTGTAAAAGCATAATGACATCAAAATAGAGAATCTTATCATTAGAATGGGAAGGAATCTCTATAGCCATCCCATCCAACAGACACATGAAAGGAATCATCTTTATACCATACAAGACAAGTGGATATCTAGTCTATGTTGTAGCATCTCCATTGAAGAAAAACCTCAATCCAGGGTTTCCTATTCTAGTTTTGGACATCTGGAATTGTTAAGAAGTTGACCACTCCACTCCATTACCATCCCCTGTTTCCAACTTTTGGTGTATATTTGCCTTTGGAACTGCAGGGTTAAAGGATCAGAGATATAGAGCTGATGAAAGAGACCATATAGTCAACACTTTCTTTTTACAGATCAGGAAACTGAGGCTTAGAAAGGTTAAATGATTTGATCAGCATTACACAGATACTTAGTCAAGCCCAGAACTCTATCCTTCATACCATACAATCTTTTGAACTTGTAACCATCTCTCTTGGATTTGCCTTCTGGAAACAAGTGGTAGAACAAGACTAACTCTCTTCCATATGAAAGACTTTCCAATACTGGAAAATAGCTCTTAGGTTTCCTGAAAGTTCATCCTGAATTCCTTTAAGTGACCTTCAGATGGCATGTACTCTAGCCCCTTCATTATTCCTATTGCCATCTTGATATACTCTAAATAATCTATGTCTTTCTTAAATTGTTCCAATTATTTACATGCTGTATGACTAGGGTATAGGACAAAGAGTTTCATTCCCTTAATTCTGTAAGCTGTGTTTTCTTCATGCAGTCCAAGTTCATATGAGCTTTTTTTTGCTGTCATATCACATTATTGATTCATATTAAGTTTTCAGTACAGTAAAATCCCTCAAACTTTAAGAACAAAAACAAAAAAGAAAAGAAAACAACCCAAGCTGCTATGTTCAAACGTCCCTTCCATCCTGTCCTTGGGAAATTGATTTCTAGAACTCACGTGTAAGTCTCTCCATTGATCCCTATTGAATTTCATCTCATTACACTCAACCCCATATTCTAACTGATCAAGAGCTCTTTGGATCCCAACTCTGTTATCCAATATATTAGCTTTATGTCATCTTCAAATGTGATGAGTGTACTATCTGTGCCTTCATCTAAGTCACTGATAAAAATGTTAGACAGCACAGGGCTAGGAACGCATCCTTGGGATTCTCAACTGATATCTCTTTCATGTTGACGTTGATTTATTAACAACTCTTCTGTGAGGCCAGACATTCAACCAGTTCTGAAACCATCTACCTGTATTAATGTCTAGTAAAAATCTCTCCATTTATACTGGGGGTGGGAAATCTGTAACCTTGAGGCTACATGTGGCCCTCTAGGTCCTCAAGAACATCCCTTGAGGGCCTCCAGTCTGCAGGTTCCACATCACTTGTATATACCGACAATAAAATCCTAGATTATCAAGTACTTTGTGCAAATCTAGGTAATCTTTATCTAGAGGGTCTTTCTTATCTTCCAATTTAGAAACCTTTTTAAAAAAAGAAATGTATTTTGTTTGGCATGGCTATTTTTCATGAGGCCATGCTGTCTCTTTGCAACTATTACATGTCTTTACTCATAATAATAGTAACAAACATTTGTATGTCACTTTAAAGTTTTCAAAGCATTTTGCAGATATGTCATTTATTCCTCACAACATCAAAAAATAGGTACTATATTTATCCCCATTGTATCGATGAGCTAACTGAAGGTGTCAAGTTAAGATATTTGCCCAGGAAAATACTGCAAGTATCTGAGAGGGGATTTGAATTCCAGTCTTCCTAACTTAATCTCGTATTTTATATAGAGTTATTCCCAGAAATATTTCTCAAGAAGCTTATCAGCCACTTCAAAACTTTGAATAAAAATAAATGTTCTTTCTTATGATAGTGAAGAATAAAGAGATGAGACATAGGTGGGAAACACACAAAAACAAATAAAATATAATGAAAATTTCCACCAGGGAGTTGTTTTATTATACTTTCCCCAGAAGAGATAGACTCTAAATAAATTTAATGGAACCACTCACATACAAAAGCTAAAGATAAGAGTGAAGTTTTCTTCCTCTTGGGAAAGTATTAAGAGTTTGCAAGACGATTGTAATAAACAATTAGGAGAAAGAACCAAGACCCAACGTCTTTCTTTCCATACCTTTATTTATCCTGCAGCCTCTCCCAGCTTTGTTCTGGCTATCCTTCTTACCTCATCTCATACTTACTTTCTTTAGTAAGAATAGGGGTCTGAGTGAACAGTTGGTTCAAAATGAGTCAAAATCATCCCAAGGGCCTCCCCAAAGCTGTTGTTATTCTAGGCTGCATTGAGATCTATGAGGTGCAGAAGGAGAGCCTGTATATATTATACTCGTCAGACCATTCCTGAAACCTTGTGCGTTGTTCTGGTTGTCACATTTTAGGAAGGGAATTGACCAGAGTTGTGCTAGAGCCGGAAATCAAAAGTGGATTGTTAAATTTTTATTGTGAACATTTACATTTCAGAAATTCCCAGTCACTATAAATTAGGCTTTCATTCATTGTTTTGTTTGGTTTTTATGGTTTTATGGTTTAGATTTCAGACAGTAATGCAGATTTAACTTAAAAATGTATTTGTGTGTTTTTCTGGAGAGTCCGGTTGTAATGTATATACCAGCACACTGCTGCATTATTCTATAAACAATGAGCTCAACGGAAGTGTAGTAGAAGGTTCAGACAGTGAAATCATCAACTGCACTGGAGATCTTCTGACTGTAGGATGATGACAGCAATCACAGCCACAACAATCTGACATTTATATAGAGCTTTAAGGTTTACAAAACTTAAGATGCGTCCATTATCTCACATAAGCCTCCTAGCACCTCTGGAATTCACGAGTCTGAGAGCCTTTAGAGGAGGACAGTCAGGATTGTAGATCACTTGAGAATGAGTTGAAGGAACTGGGATGCCTAGCATGATGATGGAGAAGACTTGGTTTTGTGGGTGCCATTTCTGTCTTCAAAGATTTGAATAGCTGTCATGTGGAAAGATGATTAGATATTTTTCTTCTTGGCCCCCTAGGAAGCTAAGAAAGGATCCATGCAAGAATATCTATTTAAGAGAGACAGAATTCAAGTTGATATGAGGGGGAAAAAGTTTCTCCAAATCAGACTAAATCAAACCAAACCTCAGATGACTTTGTAACAAGCACAGCTGTTCACAGGGAGAACATGCTAATTAGGAAGGCAGATCATTTTCTCTTACTGGAGGTCTTCAAAAAAAGAGTGGGGGACAATTTCTTAGGAATGTTGTAAAACATGTTCCATTTGGGATAAAGGTTTGACTAAATGGTCTCAGAAATTTCTTCTAAACTCTAAAATGTCGCAACTTTCGACATATGATTCAAGCAGTCTCAGTGTGCCAATGTAATTTTTTTCCACAGATACGGAAGTATTAGTGCAAGCAACCTCCATTTCTATTGGTGGGTTCTGAAGCTCTGATTTGGTGGGACCATCCCATGAGAGTCTCCCTCCCAGTTGCCTGGGTCCTTTGCTGCCTCTATATTCCCATCATTTCCAAGATACTATCAAAATGTTATTTAAGATAGCAATGTGAGTCATGTCACTATAACTCTTGCCTAAGTATATCCAATTGTTTCTCAGAATCATCTTCCAAATCCTTATTCATTTCTCATCATTTCCCCTTCTTTCCATGATGTTTATATCTGTGCTATTACGTCAGTAGTGCTAGTATCATTTCTTTGGGTGAGGGAAGAATAAATTCTACTCCCTCACTGACTTCCTAAGTTTGTTGGAAGAAAGTGCTTGGTATACCTGAGAGTGATATAGACATTTCAATTATTACATCCCCGGCTCTTTCAAGTTTCCTTCCTGTGCCTCATCTGAGTCTTTTATTCACTAAGCTTATCACAGAAGAGTTCATGTATTTTTTATTTAAAAGACTGAAATAGATGACATGTTTCTTGAGGGAAATTTCTAAGAATAATTCTATTGAGAAAAAAAAAAAGGAAAGGAAAATCACAGAGTCAAAGCCTTGGGTTCAGATTCATCCCTGCTATTGCTATCTATGTGATCTCTGTCAAACAGTTTCTCCACGTGTAAAAGAGAGTTTTGAACTAAGTACCCTCTATGTTCATTCACTTTGAACTCTAAAGTCAAAGAACCTTAGTTAAACTTTGAAGGCATCACTCTGTGTCGCTATCACATTTCCTGGGTGATTGTTCTTAGGGGAAAGAGCTTGATTTTTGCAGTCAGACTCATTCAAACACTCATTTCAAAATACAGAATTTTTGTCTTTTGTTTAAAATCTTTTTTTTTGTTTAAAATCACATCTATTTCCAATTACATCCCTCTTTAACCGAGCCAGTCATTTATTGTAATAAAGAATACATATCCAAAATAGTTCAACAAAACTAATCAAATCATCCAAAAAGTTAGACATTATACGCATTAATAGCCATCTGTGGTCTTCTACCTGTGCAAATAAGTGAAAGAAGTGCTCCCTGATATGTTTTCTTTGGGGTCAAACTTGGTCATTATCATTTCAGTTTTAATTGTTTTGTTTCCTATGTCCTATTTACATTGTGGTAGTTATTGTGTATATTGTTTTCTTGATTCTGCTTACTTCATTTTGCATCAGTTCATGCAAATCTTCCTATCATTCTCAATCTGCAATGTATTCATTATTTCATCTCATTTCATTTGTAGATTATAGTTTATTTAGTCAATTCCTTATTTGATTAACACCTACTTTATTTCCCAGTTCTTTGTTATGGCAAAAAAAATGGTTGCATAAATATTTTGGTGCATAAAAGGGTTCCTTTGTCTGCCATCCATCTCCTTCAGGTATAAACCTTCCAGTGAGATCTCTGTGTCAGAGTAAGAACACTTTAGTCGCTTCCTTATAGTGTAATGATTCAACCAATTCCCAGTTCCATCACAAAACACTTGTGTGTCCATCATTCTTCAACTCTTGTAACATAGATTATTTCTATCTTTTGTCATCTTTTTCAATTGCCTGGTCATGAGTGAATCCATAGAATTATTTTGATTCTTGTACTATGTGTTTTAGAACACTATATTGTATGAGTGTTCCTTTTGAGAACTGTTTGATCATGTCTTCTTACCACATCTTTTGGAAAATGAATGAATGAAAAAAGTATTAAGTGCTTACTGTGTTCAAAGAACCATGTTAAGCACTGAGGATACTAAAATAAAGATAGGACAGCCCCTATGCTCCATGATTTCACATTTTAATAGGAGGCAACTACACAGATGAAAGTTTAGCTACAGGCCTGCTGGGGAGACCAAGAGTTTTTTAGGGGCCAGCAGTAAGTCGGATAACAAAACATCTTATTCAATGGAATTTCCATTGATAAAAAAAAGTTTCTAATATTTAACAATTTGAAGGGATAATGGACTTTGGTGACAAGAAGGCATTTATTTAGTAAACTTATTTATCAAATGCCTGCTATGTGCCAAGTGCTGTACTAGGCATTGGTGGCACAAGTACTGTGCTAGGCATTGGTGGCACAATGACAAGATAAAAATGAAGCAATGGGGGCTGAGTCAAGATGGCGGAGTAGAAAGACTCATATATGCTAGCTCCAAACCCACAGCCCATAGTTTTCCTCTAAAAAGAACTCCCAACAAATTCTGGAACAGTGAAAGCTGCGCAGCAACACACTGAAGGAGATTTCCGTTCCAGAGAGCCCTGAAAAACCGATCCCAAAGGTCCATCACACACCAGATGGGAGCAGAGCCCTGCCCTACCCTCCCCCCATGGCACTGAGAAGAGCAAGCAGATCCGAGCAGGCTTCAAGGATGGAATCTCCAGCGACCACGAAGGTCCCTCCACCCACAGACACACAGGTCAGTGAGAGAGATGTCTGGATGCTCTGAGAGGGCAGCAGGGTGTCTCCGGGACTCAGGTCCCCTCAGGAGGCAGAGGCAGAGGGAGCAGGTGGCCAGAGCAGGCAGGAGCTCTGCAGGAGCTCCCTTAGAGAAGGTCTCTGCATAAACCTCTGAGGGAACTGAGCCTGGGAGGCACACCTGCCCCCACCTGAGAACCTGATTTAATCTTACCCTGAATAGCAGCCCCACTTGCCACTGAAAGCCCTGAGGCTGGGGAGCAGCATTTGAATCTCAGACCCCAAGCATTAGCTGGGCAGATCTGGTCTGGGGTGGAGAGGAATCTCAGAAGTCAAGCAACTGGCTGGGAAAATGCCCAGAAAAGGGAAAAAAAATAATACCATAGAAGGTTACTTTCTTGGTGACCAAATGATTCCAACCTTCCTCTCTGATGAGGAAGAACAATGCTTACCATCAAGTAAAGACATAGGAGTCAAGGCCTCTGTATCCCAAA
>JAQQSK010017269.1:0-10172 GCA_028658325.1 Potorous gilbertii | reverse complement strand
CTGTCTCACTGGGGGTTATTGTGAGCATGAAACGAGATAAGGCATCCAAAATGTTCGTAAACCTTAAAACTAAGTAAATGCAAGTTGCTATTGTTTTTGCTAATACTAATCTTACTGCTTCTTTAACACATCAATAAATCTGTAATCTCATCACTGTGGATATTGGCTCCATTGGTACAATTCACAACTTCTCTATGTTTCCCTGTCCTTCCATAAGTTGTCCGGAGCTTCCTCTAGATCTCTTGGAATGATGTGCATACCATTGTAGCACAAAGGCTTATCCATCTGCTGGTCCACCCTCAATACATACCTCTTTTATAGTCACACATCCCTTTAATAATCTTTTATGTCCCTTCTTACGACGTTCCTATGACCCTGTCATTTCATCACACTCTTATCCCTAGACATATCTAACAACTCTTTCTCATCACTGCTAAACCCTAGAAGTAGGATAAACTTCCTCACCACCTGCTCACTTTTCAGCCCTCCATAATCTAGCTTCCAACTCAATCACTTCACTGAAATTGCTCTCTTAAAGGTAAATAGTAACTTCTTAAGTGTCAAGTGCAATGTTACAGGGTTTTTTCCCTGTCCTCCCTATTTTTGTCTCTGTTGGCAAAGATGGGTAAGAGCCAAGCTACAGAGCACTTTAAGTCATAAGTTATTCTGATACCCTCTTCAACCCTTCTTATAGGGCTATTTCTCTAGGTCATTTTTTAAAATCTATATCCTCAGGACTTAACACAGGGCCCTGAACATAGTACTTGCTCATTATACATTTGCCAAATTGAACTGAAATGCAGATACAAAAAAGTGGCCAGAACTATAAGAGCAGTGCCAAGAGTGCTAAAACACAGAGAAAGCTGTAGTTTATAGAAATTGCTAACAACAATAGCTTTCTTAACAATGGTTAACACTGTTCAAGCAAAAAGAATAAGGATAATATTATTCGATATAATAACCAAGTTGGCATTGAGAAGAAAGAATTAATACATTCCTATTTTTAATCTGTTCCCTTTAACCAGTATTTCAAAATCAACAGGGTAGAATATAAATCATAGAAAGAGAACCAAAACTCAAATAGGCAAAGAATGTAGTACAGACCTAGACAATTTACACTGACCCAGATCTCCAAGATCAGATAAATGAAATTCCACAAGAGTGAAGCTTACAAATGATATCCTGGAATTAGTTCTAGTAATCTCAGAGAAATCATGGAAAACAGGGGGGTTCTGCAATACTGTAGACTAGTAAAAGTTATTCTTAAAAAAAACATTTTGGATCCTAGAAAACAAGGACAAGACAAGGCAGTTTGCTGTCCATAACTAGCAATATCCTAGAAAAGATTGTTAAGCAAATGTTTATGATCATTTACACAAGAACAAAGTGATGACTAAGAGTCAATGTAAATTCACTACAAACAAGTCAGGCCAAACTGGATCACCAGACAACAAAACACAGAAATGCTTGAGGCATACTACAGTCATCTGACATCTCAAGGTATCCTCCATTTTTATCAATGAGCCAGATACAAAAGAAGTAAGGCTATATGTCTGTCAAATTTCAGAAGACAAAAATCTGAAAGAATAAGACAGAAGAATCAATCAAGACTCAAAGCAACTTTAATAGGGTTCTGTTAACTAAAAGGTGAAATTTAATGGGAATAAATATACAATACTGCAGCCATAGGAGGTTAAAATAAATCCACTGCACAAGTACAGAATGAAAAGACCTATCTGGCTTTGTAACAATTCACATGAAAAAGACCTTTTAATTGATCATAAGCTCAATATGAGTCAATGGTGTGAAAGCAGCGTCTTAAAAAATGCTAAGATAATCTAGGGTTACAAAAATAGAAATATGGTATTCAGAAAACAGAAAGCAATAACTCCACTGTCCTCTGCACTAATCAAGCCGCAATTGCCGAGAACTGTTTTCACTTCTGGGGAACATGTTAGGAAAGATACTGCCAATTTGATTGTCTGCAGTGAAGTATGATCAAGACAATTAAGCTTCGAAATGCCAGGGTGTTAAGGGGATATTTATTTTTAGAGAAGAGAAGATGAAAGGAGATATGATTTTTTTTCAAATATCTGAAGGTTTTTCATGTAGATGAGAGAATATGTAAGACTTGTATAACAAGTTCCAGAGGGCAAAACTAGATGAAGAATAGAAATTACAAGAAAGGAAAGTTTGGTTCAGTATAGGGAAGAGCTGCCTTATAAGTTACAGCTTTCTTAGAGTGGCCTGATTTGTGAGGTGAAAAGCTCCCTATAACTAGACGTGTTCAAGAAAAAGAGAAAACATCTCAGTTTCCTCCATTTTAAAATGAGGAAATTGGGCTAGATGATGCCTAAGGTTCATTTCAACTCATTCATGTAGATGTGAATCTACATTACCAAGAGATGGGATGGGAGGTTGGAAAAGAGGACCTCTACAATCCATCCCAAATCTAAGATTCTTGATTTTAAGATTGAATAGGAAACTTTAAAAGCATATTTTAAAGAGGCCTTAACAGAGCTAGAAAGGGCATTTCTTTTCCTAAGATGAAAAGATGAAAATGTTGTGCATATATCTCAAATCCAAAATACATCATTATTTGTAACTTTTTAAAGAATGAAATGAGACCTTCAAAATACTCCATCCTGAAGTAGTTGTCACTCAGACTGTCCAGTTTTGTGATCTCCGTAAATGATCCCACTGGTGTTCCGGTGCCGCTGACGTTGTTGTTTAGTCATTTTCAGTTGTATCTGACTCTTTGTGACCTTATTTGCTTTTTTTTAAAAAACAAAAATACTACAGCAGTTTGCCTTTTCCTTCTCCAGTTCATTTTACAGATAAGGAGACTGAGGCAAACAGGGTTAAGTGACTTGGCCAGGGTCACATAGCTAGTTAAATCTGAGGCTGGATTTGAAATCAGGTCTTTTTGACTCCAGGTGCTCCACCTAGCAATATTTAGTGCTATTTTAATCATATAGGAAATTCTTTTTAAGGAATGTTCATAATCCAATGTTTACATCTTGTGAGTCCATTAGCAATCAGTCCTCACCTTCCACAGTCCAATGTTCTGGCCAAATTCCAACCTGGGTAATTACTTCCTGCTAAGTAAAGGTACCCCAGTAGTTTTCAATTAAGTAAAATATTATTTGCTTCCTTTCCTCAGGTGCTCTGTAGGAGTGGGGAAGTTGCTTTTCTCTGGATGGTTAGTGGAAAAAGCCACATCTGTAGCTGGCTCCTACATTCAAAGATTTCCATGTGGAAAAGTTGCAAACACTGAAGGCCATGCAAGGTAATTTTTATTCTTGCAGCCCCTCCTCCGCACCCAGAACACTGCCCACCCTGAATACCAACTGCTGAAAGCACTTCTTCCTGTATTAAAAGGTCAATAAGGCTTAGTCTGTAGACTTTCACAGTCAGCCCATATAGCTTTCAAAAACACCATCTGTAATTCAGTATTGTCCTTTTTATTTTGATGGTATGAGAAATATTGAGCAGCTTTAAGTTGTGCCCCTTCTAGGAAAGGACAATCTGGGGGAGGGAGGGTTTTTAGAGTTATCCAACATACTCAGCCCATTCCAAATGAATTCCATATGTTTCTAGAGAAGACTCCCATCATTCCTTCATATGGATGGGATACTTTCACATATCACTGCATATTCCTTTGTGTCCTTTGATCCTCATAATAGCCCTGTGAGACAGGGCAGGGTTCATTATCCCCAGCCGAATAATGGGCCACATTTTGACACAGCTTTAAGGTTTACAAAGTGCCTTCTTTCCCAAAGTCATATGGAGTAGGTGGGAGAGATGAGCTGGGTTACCCAGCTAGCTAGGTCCCCACTCAGGCAGCCTGGTCTGCTGAAAAGGCCAGCCTAAAAAGGCCAAGGTCTCCCACTGCATCCTGAGCCATCTCCAGTCATCTGAAAATCTGGTCACTGGACCCAAATGGCTCAGGAGGAGAAAAGCATGGCTGGTGACTTTGCACAGCCCTCCCTCACTCAAAACAAGGCCAAGTGCAAGTCATGTCATCATTTCTCTGATGATGATGTCACAGTCTTCTTCGAAAATGAGGGACGAACACAGATGGATTAGGTGATATAACTATTCCCATTTTACAGATGAGAAAATTGGGGCTCAGATAGTTTAGTTGACTTGCTCATGGTCATACTGTTACTGTCACAACTAGGGATAGAACCCAGATTTTTTAAACTTAAAATCCTGTGAGTGCTCTTTCCCAAAACAGTGTTAACAGTCATAGGTAGCACTTCTATAGCACTTTAAGGTTTGAAAAGCAAAGTCTAGGTATGTATGAAACACCTAAGAAAACACTATAATGAAGAAGCACATTCTTCACGTGTTGGGCACATTTTAAGTACTAAATAAATGTTTTTGACCTGGATTAAATTCAAGGTGTAGGACAGAGACATTCAAAGTACTTTAACTAGTAGACCTATTTATTAATTCACTAAACAGCTATCAAGAAAAAAGTCCTGTCCTGGGTGCTGAATAGGACAAAAGACCAGGAATTCCCCCTTTATCTGTGCAAAAAACACCTTTCTAGAATAAATAGGAGTAAATGTATTGGGTTTTAATGAGAATTAAGAATTAATTAATTATTAATTAATTAATTAAGAATATTATTTAATTAAGAATATTATTTAAAAAAAAAACCAAACAATTGTCACCCAAAATGCAGGTGTTTCTAATTTGCAGGGTGAGGGGGAACATACCAGCAATTTCACTGGTAGAGGGAACCTTCAAAAACGGAAATTCCCTCTTTCCAATGCACTTTGGCACTTGCTCTGTAATTTATAGTCTTAGAGAGCTGCCTGGGTTTATTAAAAGGTTTAGTGACTTTCCCAGGATCACATAGACAACATGGGTGGGGTGGGACTGACACCTAGGTCAAAGTTGGCTCTCTAAAGACTATGCTGAACTTCCTCTAGCCTGTTGGGTGGTCTCCCAAAGATCTCGTTTAGGATGAGGAGGGAGTCCATAGAATTGTATACACCAACGGGCATGCTTCAAATGGCTGATTCCTTGTTTTTTGGAGAGGAGACTTCTATGCTATCAATCTACACTGTTGGTCCTTCTACTCTTGGGGAAGAAAGAGTAATTATTTGATAACATTAAAAATAATTAAAATTATTTGATAACTGGATATGAGAAATGGTACAGGAGTGTTTAGTTATAGGGAAAAAAGACAACAGACTCTTTTGCCAGGCAAAATCCACTTGATAATACTCAGTAGGGCTTAGGGGAGCTAATGAAACTGCAAATGGATGTGAGAAGGTGGGCACCTTACCTTGGCTGTTACCTCTAGGTCTTCTCCCTTTGGCACATCTGCAGTTTCTGGCTCCTCACTGCTGCCCTCATCAACATCACTGTCAGCCTCTTGGGCTACCTCTTTCTGGGTGTCACCAGGTGAGCTCACATTCTGTTCTCCTTCAGGCTCTACCTCGGTTAGGAGGCCTGGGGCAGGGTATTTCTTGTGCTCTCCTCCTTCCTCAGCTGGAAAGGCCTCTCCTGCCACACTACAGGATGGGCTATCAATGCCACTGTCTCGGTTAGGTATTTTCCCATTGGTGCCCTGCTCAACAGCTGGGGCTTTTGCACCATCCCTCCCCATGGCCTCTTTGTTGAGTTTAGCAGAAGAACAGTCCTCAAAGTTTTGGCTGTCCCCTATATGGAGTTCTTTTATTTTGCCCAAGTCTGTACTGGATGGCTCTGCAATGCCCAGCACAGTTGGCTGGCTTCCATCTGTCTTGTTTTTCTCATCTGAGTCTCCAGAGCCAAAGCCCAGCTCACAATCTACAGTGCTTGGGGATGGTGACGAGACCAATCCTGATTCCATCCTAAAGGGTAAATGGGACTGGCTCCTCTGGAGAACAGGAATGGGATGCCTACAAAAAAAAGAGAAAGGAAAAGGTGAGGGTGTGAGGAGCCAATATGTTCACCATGCACCGCATGCAATCATCATGTATATCCACTGCATGGCACAGCACTTGACCCAAAATATCACAAGCTTAACAAATGCCTCCTCAGTGTAGACATGCTTACATAAAACACAGCCATACAAGTAAGGGAGCAAATGCTTAATGTATTGGACCTGCTCACAGAATAAAACAATACCTGCTCAAGAGCAAAAAGAGAACACGACGTATCTTTCAAAGACATAGCTGCCTTGTAGACAAATTCACATGTGCCAAGAAGAAGGAACTGTCCAAACATGCAGATCTTTAATGATTAAAACCAACAACAGAGACCAGACCTCAGGCTAGGTGAAGACACAGATCTTAACCCTTTTTCTGGTCCTGTCCAAAAGAGAACAAAGGGACATGATCCTGAGGCCACTTCTTTGTTCTGAATCAAAATCAGAATCAAAATCACAGAATGTTGGAACTCAGAAGGACATCAGAGATCATCTTATCCAATTTCCTCATTTTACATGGGATATAACTGAGGCCAAAAAAGGTCAAGAGATTTGTCCAATGGCATACATACTCAATTCCCATTCAAAGTCTAGGGTTCTTTCTACTAAACTAAACAGAATTTTCAACCTGCAGAGATCTTAGAGACTGTATAGTTTCCTCATTTTGCAGAAACGGAAGCAACCTCAAAGAGAGGAAGTCACTTGCCCAAGGTCACACAATAGGTTAGTGACATATATAGAACACAAGTCTACTGGCTCCTGGTCTAGCACATTTTCCCTTCTACCATACTACCTACACACGCTATGTGTGAGAATATTCTAACACACATTTTCTTCTGTCTACAGAGGCCATTTTATGTATAAATCCCATAATATAAATATAAAATCATATATATATATGTATATGTATATATATATGTGTATGTATATATATGCACACACACATGTCCTATAAAGTGAGATATGTTTACTAATCCGGCTGCTGCCTACCAAACCAGAAATGTATCTGATAAAAAAAAAATCTCTGTGGAAGAATCAAGAGCTACTTCAATCCTTTACATTAAAGAGCAGCAATTTTCACTTTTACATCCCTCCTCATTTGGGAATTTCACAGCGCCTGGACATGTACAACTGGATGTTTACGTGCTTTGTGAAGAAGTCAAGAGGAAGACTTAGATTCTGAGTTCACAGGAACTCCACTGCATGGATAGTGTATTTAAACGAACTAGAAAAAATGTCAAATTGTTTTATTTACAGAAAATGCAATTCAAAGATTCAGAGATCATCAGAGCTAGAAGGAACCCTTCCATAGGGTAAGTAACACATGTAGTCCTGCGGTTCTTAACCTAGTGTCCATACACATAAAAGGGATTCATAGTTAGATTTTAAAGAGTCTATGATCTTGAATGGAAATATATATCTTTATTTTCACTAACTTCTAGTTGATATTTAGTATTTCCTTCAATTATTTAAAAATCTTATTCTAAGAGAAGGGATCAGTTTAAGTAGCTTGCCGGAGGAGCTCATGATATGGAGAAAGTTAAGAACCCTTGATCTAAACTAATTCATTTATTTTACTGAGGAAAAAGCTTAAATCCAGAGAGGTCAAGTCACTTATCCAAGCTCTTCCATCTGTTTTACAACCTGGAACCAGAAAGCAGTAAGACAGAATTACCAGATACTTTCAAACTTTTCAATCAGGCTGCTGATGTCTGTTGAGATCTGTGTTTCTCCTTCTGCAGACAGCAGGGTCCTGGATGGCCGTGGGTCAGCCGGCAGAGGTCTACGAGGAGCCGGAGGTATTCGCTGCAAATCTCTTTCTTGCCCAAGTGGTTTGAAATGGACAGGCTTAGGAGGTACTAAAAAGAAAATTTTAATAGTCAAAATGTGCTTTCTTCCTCCAGTAATATATATCAACAAAGATGATTAGTCCAACTTCTGGGGGGAAAAAAAATGAGCATTTTAAGTTTCTATCACATGGTTGCATCCTGTGTAGATCACTAAGGGCCTCTCTACTAATTCCTAGGTTGATATTCTCAACATAGCCATATTTTAATATCCAAAATGATGACCATATTTTCCTATGTCCTTCTTTTAGACTCCCTCTGTCACATAAAAGAGAGTCCTAATAGACAGGCAAATAATATTCATGTTACCCAACAGGATATTCTCCTATCCAAAGTCTTGATTGTGTAAGGGCACATATAGCAATGCTTCCCAGTACAGCATTAGTTCCTGTCTCAAGCTTCCTTCTCAAAGACTATAACCAAAATGAAGAAAATTCCATGATGTGTTAGTCTTTGCAAATGGGCAACAAACACTAGCTGGCAGACGGCTGCATATATGGTAGCATGCCTAGTAAACAACCACCCACGTAAGCCAAGGTAAGAGCTAGTTTCCCCGTCCCCTTGTTTCTTGTAGGAGAGTCTTTGTCACACACTTCCTTCCTCATTTTCTGAGGAAATAAATATGATTCTGGTCTAAGCAATGTGTCTAGTAGGCTGAGGGAAGTTTAATGAGAAAACTAAGTTTAAAGCTGTTCAAAAGGCACTCTGCTGGTAAACACACACCGAGGAAAAGTTTAGTCATGAAATTATAGGACTGAAAGTTAGAAGAAGCCTTGGAGGCTCTCTACTGCATGCCCTTCATTTTAGAGGGGAGAAGTGGCAGAGTCAGATATATGCTAAGGTGCTTTGATTCAAATTCAGCATTCTTTCTACTCCACTATCTAAGCATTCCTTCATTCTTACTTTTTTCATGTCACTGGAATGATTTTTAAATGGTCTTTTAAGTATTCTTCACAGTTAATTTATAAGTCCTTAATAAATATTTGTTAAAGAAATGGTCTCTTTTTATGAAAAGAGAAGATAAGACTAATAAAAATTCAAGAAGGATTTTCTTTAAAGGTCAAATTCGGAGCACAGTAATCTAGTTGACTTTAATAAATGTTCATTAAACATATTATATGCACAGAGTTCTCTGCTAGATATTGCTGAAGATAAGCAAACCCTGCTCTCAATGAGCTTACAGTATCTTAGGGAGATAAAAATGTATACAAATAGCTATAGTACACATCAGAACGAGGAAAATGTACAGAAGATCTGAAACAGGAATGGGCAAAGGAGGAAGGGTAAAGCCCCTTCTAGTGTGTGTGAGGGGGGCTACATACAGGGTACAGACTGCTCACAGAGGGAAACACTTAAAGTTTGGCAGAGAAAATCCATATTCTATCAAATTTCTCTCTTAATTCAAATTTCTACATTTAGATATGACAATAAAGTTTTCAATATGGAAAAATTACTCAAGAGTATTATGACAACTAATCCCGAAGAATAAATGGGCTACATATATAATATATATGTGAATATATATATTATATATATAAAAATATATATAAATATATCCTATCTGAGATTCATTAGTCAGTTTGAAGAAATGCACCTAATTAGACCATCAATATCTTCTTTGGACAGTGGAGTGGTGCAGTGGATAGAACGCTAGCCCGCGAGTCAGGAAGATTCATCTTCTTGAGTTCAAATTTGGCTTCAGACACTTACTAGCTGTGTGACCCTAGGCAAGTCACTTAACCCTATTTGCCTCAGTCTCCTCATCTGTAAAATGAACTGGAAAAGGAAATGGCCAACCACTTCTGCATCTCTGCCAAGAAAACCTCAAATAGGTAACAGGGAGTTGGACCCAAATGAGAAACGACTTAGCAACAAAGTCCCTTTACACCATTTAACGGTGGCAAAATTAGTTTAGGCTTCATGATTTTCTGAAATAAAGAATGGCTGAGGTATATTCTCATTTTTCTACCTCAAAAAAGAAGATGTGTGTGTGTGTGTGTGTGTGTGTGTGTGTGTGTGCACGCGCGCATGGGCATGCATTGGGGAGGTGTGGGTAAGAAGAGTATTCCAGTAAAATTTTAAAACCTGAAGGTACAAAGGCCTATAAATTTACACTACTTGCCTCCAGGGGCTGTTGTGAAAAAGGATTTTAAAACTATAAAGTGAAATAGAAACATGAGCTGGCACAATTAACATCAGCACTAGAAAACAAGGCTCCTGACCAAAAACATGGCTTCCCACAACAAGACAAATCATTTTTCCTAAGTTGCCCTGACAAGTGATTTGCAGAGCAGGCACCAATCTGCACTGAGAGGAGTTTCTTCATCAGGAGTTCTATTTGACAGTGAAATCACAGATCTGGCTAAAAGTGTTTTTCTACATGATCTTGCTTGACC
>JAQQSK010017268.1:0-10173 GCA_028658325.1 Potorous gilbertii | reverse complement strand
CATTGCACTTCAAGGCCCAATTGTAATACACATTAACTTTTCAGAACAGTGGAGTTCTTTTTAGTAACTAAAAATAGTTTAATGATATATCCTCATCAGCAGAAGTTGTATGTGCGCAAAACTGCTTAATAGGTATTTGCTAATGGCTTTCTGGGTCATTACTGTATTCCTTTTGAGAAAAGATTACAACCTATTGAAAAGTCTAAGATGTGGAGGAAAACCTCTCTGGAACTCTTCAAATTGCCAAAATTACAATCATTGACAGAAATCCTCCCATCTTTTCTACTTCAGAGTTAAAGTCTCAATTCCTTCATTCTTTTTCTTAATCTCTCTCCCTCTTTCCTTTTTCTCTCTTTTCTTTCTCCTTTCTCCTAATTTCTTGGCTTTCTTTCCTCCTTCTTGCCTTTACTGTACCCCCTTCACTTCTCTTTCTCTATCTTTACTCTTTCTTCCTTTCTCCTTCATTCCCCTCCATTTCATAATCTCACTATTTTTTCTATCTTCTTTTTATCCCTCTATTCCTCTCTCTCGTTTTTCTCCTCTTCCTTTTCCTCCTTCTTTCCCTCTCTCCTATTCCTTTTACTTCTCCAACCCAATGTCCTTTTCCTTTTCTCTTCCTCCTTTTTCTCTTCCTTCCTTTCCTGTATTTCAACTCAACAAGAAACATTTATTAAGTCCCCAGTATCTGGAAGGTATTGGAGAAAGTAAAATGAGAAAATGAGATACAACTCATCCCCTTAAATAATTTACAATGCAATAAGATGATATAATGTACAAACCAAATTATAACACTTAGAATATAATAAGAGAATGGGAGAGGTCAATGAGTGATGGCCGATTCTGAGGAGGGAAATCATTTCCCACCAATACGATGAGGGAAGCCGTCACAATATATAAGGGACTTAAGGTGGGCCTTGATGTTGAAAAAGAATGTGAGTAGGTTGAGATTAGGTGTCAGTTCATTCTATTTATCAGATACAAGCTGCAAATCTCTAGTGCTAAAACAAGATGAGGTCAGAGAATCATTCTCAAAGAAATCAAAGGTAGATCACCTCTCCTCTAAGTGTAGGCATTTATTGAAGATTGGTACCCTTCAGAAGCAGACTAAATTCCAAGAGGAACCACTAACTTCAGAGAAAGCAAGATGGGTCTCTATAAGCTGAAGATGCAATTGCATAATAGAAATTATGAATATTAAAAAGGAAAGAAGGGTTTGTCAAAGGATTAGGTAATAGAGAAGTCCCTTCTATTGTTTGGTGGTCAAACATCCTGGTCATGCTGCTTTCTGATGGGCTACATTTTGTTGTCTTATTTTTCAAGATGGATAATTAGGTACTGTGGTTCTGTCTTACGCTAAATGGATGATGTGATTGTGGTTGAATATGACGACATACCTGTTCAAATATGTGAATTGGATCTAGGAGCAGTGGCTAGCTAGGAGAGTATTGAGTCTGGGGATCTGATGTATAATTAAAGACAAATTATATGGTTAAATAAAGACATGACTGCTTTCATTGATATCCATATGGTAGTTAGAAGGCTAAGAATCGGGCAGCTTTATTAGGATTCCATCATTTCCCCCTTAAAGTATTGTCACCCAAGTCCGTGATTTTTCCAATGAGATATTTTACATTGTCTTCTATTTTTTTTATTCTTTTACTTCTCTTTTATAATTTCTTAAATTCTCATAAAATCCTTAATTTCCATTTGCCCCATTCTAATTTTTAAGGAATTATTTCCTTCAGTGAGCTTTTGAACCTCCTTTTCCATTTAGCCCATTCTGCTTTGTAAGGCATTCTTCTCCTCATTTGCTTTTTGGACTTCTTTTGCCATTTGGGTTAATCTATTTTTAAGGTTTTATTGTCTTCAGTTGTTTTTTTTTGGGGGGGGGATGGTCTTTAGTAAGTTGTTGACTCGATTTCATGATTTTCTTGCATCACTCTTATTTCCCTTCCCCATTTTTCTCTACTTCTCTTATTTGATTTTCCAAATCCTTTTTGCTCATCTCCATGGTCCAATTCATATTCCTCTTAGAGGCTTTTGATATGGACGTTTTGACTCTGCTGTCCTCCTGTGGTTGCATGCCCTGATCTTCCTTGTCACCAAAGTAAGATTCTATAGTGTGATTTCTTTTATGCTGTTTACTCATTTGCCCAGCCAAACACTTGATTTTCTGATTCTTTAGAACTCTGCTTCCAGTAGAATTAGGAGTTGGGGTCGAAGTCCTTTCTCAGCCTTCAGAAATTTTGTACCTGCCACTTGATTCCCCATCATCTGTGGGCCCAGAGTTCTGGATGCAGCCTGTGCTGCTACTCTTGCTGTTTTTTCTGCTTGAGTCATCACCCTTACCACCCTGGGGCTAAGACCAGACCTGATCAGACTCCACAGTCTTCTTTCCCTCAGGTCCCACACAGTTTTCCCATTGTCCTTTTTGGTGTTTGTGGTTGAGAAATCTGGAAACATACACAGCTGCCAATGATTCAGTTTCCTGAAGCCTGCCTCATTGGATCTGTGGTGGGTGGTCCGCACTGGACTGCGCTTGCTCCCTACCCAATGTGAAAGACATTTCCTGTCAACTTTTTAGGTTGTGGGGGTTGTGGGGTTTTCTCCCTGTCATTTTAGGAATTATTTAGTTGTAGAATTTGTTTAGAGTCATTTATTACGGGTATTTGGAGGTTTGAGGGTAAGAGCTCAAGGAAGTCTCTGCTTTTACTCTGCCATCTTGGCCCCACTACTTACTAGTACTATTCTAAATTATAGTTGTGTTGTGTGAAAAATACTTTGTGAATGACAAAATACAATATAAATGAGATATGTAGCTATTACTGACTGGAAATCCCATTCCACAAAGCACCCTCACCCCATGTATATATTGTGACATCTTTCTCCCCTCCTCATTGTTTTTCTATTCCTCTCACTTTTCAGACCATTCCTTATCCAAGTTTTCACACTGGTGCTTTTAAAAGCTCAGGTCTATTCAACACACTTTTTTTTAAATTTGGGTCTTCAAAGACAAAAAATAAAATCATCTCTGACCTTAAGAATTTTACACTCTATTGAAAAGATGACACTCTCAAAATATTATAGATGTAAATAGGAATTGCCATAAAACTACTTCATTTGGAAATATGAGTCTATTATATAGACTTGTATAAAAATTATGTCACTGTAACTCTGACGTCCTTTTTTTTAAATTACTTTTGCCAATTTTATGGGTGCAAAGTTAATTCTCAAAAATACTTTAATTTTAATTTCTCTTGTCATTTGTGATGAACACTTTTACATGCTTACCGATTATTTTCATTTTTTTAATAAAACTTTTCCCTTATGTCCTGTACTTTAAATGTGAAATCATCTCTCATCTTTTGTTCAGATCAACTTGTTTTCAGGTCATATATAGCATCATAAAATTATAGAGAGAAATTTGGAAAATCCTTATCTTTATATAGAGATGAGGAGCCTAGAGAAGTTAAACAACTGGCCTAAGGCAACTTAAATACTAATTGGAACAGTGGGAGTTTAACCCAAGTACTATGTCAAAGAAGTCCTTTACCTGTGTTCCTTATCACAAGCCATTTAATACTCTTTGGTGGACTATTTATATGCCCATCCAGTGTTATTTGTTAATGATTTGGGATACTTACATTTTATATTATTTCCAGATCTTCTTGATGAATCTTTATAGATTAGTTGATTGATTCATCTTGCCAAATAGCATTGCCTGGACAATTGAAGAATGAAGTAAATTTTATTTTACTAGATATTTATTAGAAACCTGTTATGTACCATGTATTCCTGGACTCTGAATATGTTAATGTAAAAATTAAACATTCCCTACCCTGAAGGGACTTCTACTTTAGTGAAGAAATGATTCATGCGCAGAGAAAAGTAAATATGAGGAAACTGGAAGAGAGAGAGGAAGCTAATAGCAACTAAGTAAGTAGGGAAGGGAATTGGTCAGTAAAGGCTTAATGGAAGAGATGGCATCTGAGATGAACCTTGAAAGAAGATGAGAATTTTGAGAGGTAAACATGAGGAGGGATTCATTTTAGGCATGGGAAGCATGTTGTGCCAATTCATGAAGAAGGAAAATAGAGTGTAGAGTTTCAGGGGGGAAAACAACTAATACGTGATTAAGACCAATTCATAATAAATGAAGTTGAGTACTATGAAATAGGAGCAAGTAGGTGGCACACTAGAGAGAGTGCTGGTCCTGGAGTCAGGACACCTGAATTCAAATCCAACTTCACATACTTACCACCTATATTACCCTGGGGCAAATCACTTAACCTTGTCGGTCTCAGCTTCCTCATATGCAAAATAAGCTTGAGAAGGAAATGACAAACAATCTAGCATTTTTGCTGAGAAATCTCAAAAGGGGTCATGGAGGTTTGGACACTACTGAAAAATGATTAAAAACAACAACAAGAAATATGAAATGAATCTGGGAACATACAGTAGAGGCAGATTACAGAGGCCTACCTATGACAGGCAGAGAAATTGGAATTTTATCTTAGATAAAATAGGTTTTCAGAGAAGAGATCCTAAAGACAATAAGGAAGCAATTGATTTTTGTATTTCTAGCACATAGCACAATGTAGTCACAGAATAAATGCAGGTGTCTATAGTTTAAAAGACATTAGGACAAATTGCAAATATAGAGAGGTTCTTTAAATCATTCCCTGAGCCCTGATATTCATTCATTCACTCAGCATTCAACAAACATTTATGGGATTATTAAAATAAATTAAACGATATCCCCACTATTTAAAAAAAAAAAACTGAGGAGGTTATGGCAGCTCACACTTTAATGTTAATCAAATAGACAGTTTAAAAATTATAATAGGTACCTTTAAATCATCCTTAAAAAGATTTTACAGAGTATGGAAAACAGACATATAAATTAATAATTACTATTATCTCACTCACCTTCTATGTAAAAGTATCCCTATGATCCTTTCCCTTTGGGGAGAATATTTTTCTTTCACGTAGTCAATAACCTATGAAGTCACCTGCATTATTACTACCCATGTTTAATTTATAATTTTAGCTAGTGATCTAAGTCTTACAGAGATTAAGTGACTTGCGCATGATAAGCCAGAGATTGCATTTAAACTCAGGTCTTTTATTCCTCACGTCATGTTCAACACTATATCCACAATTCCTTGCAGTCTCCTTCTTTCCCTTAATAGGTGAACAAAAAATATTGACTTGAATTGTATTGATTTCCTTCCCTGAGATGTATTGAAAAACAATGTCTTAATGAATTTAAAAAGATCATAGGACTAGCCACTAGAATATGACAGGTCTTTGGTAATCCTTCAAGCTAACAGCAATTCTTTTGTTCCTGAATTTTTTTGTATGCTTTCCAAGTGAGAATATAAATTCTTTGGGGCAAGGGTAGGAGAGAAACCATATGTGTAGTTATTTGTTACACTTTATTATGCCTAGCCCAATGCTAGGTCAATTTCTTCTCTAAATCTATGTTCCTACAGCAGTTGCTGCTAATAAAAAGCAAATAATCTCTTGAGGGAAATGGATTCAGTTGGTGTTGCTCAATTGTTTCTCAATCATATCTGACTCTTTGTAAGATCATTGGAGTTTTCTTGATAAGGATACTGAATGGTTTGCTATTTTCTTCTCCTACAGATGAGGAAAGTCAGGCAGAGTTAAGTGAGTTGCTCAAGGTCTCACAGCTACTAAGTATCTGAGAACAGATTTGAACTCAGGTCCTCGTAACTCCTGGTCCTGAAATAGCAGCAGAGCCAGGATGAGAATTTTTCATTTATCCCATAGGTCATGGCTCTTTGAAATATATAGTAGTCACTATACAAATATTTATTGAATTAATTTATGAAAATAAGATGAAATTGCATATTTTCCATAAAAGTATATCACAATTATTCAAGATTATAAATATATTTATGATAATTAAACACATTTGTATACAGGTATTGCATTATTAAGTTGAATTCATTCCTTATTTCAATATTATTTAAATAATTGATGAACAGGAATGACTGAACCAAGAATCAGAATGAATATCAATTTTTTTTCCAGAGCATCCCTGTAAATTTAGCTACTCTTGTAAATACAAAATGAAGGAACAGCAGCTGCTGTGCTTCACTTCATGCTCGTCTTTGCCTGGAATTCTTGACCCTCATTCAACTAAGTTCCAACCTTCCTTTTCAGTCTTATCTTACTTCTCTTTCTATATTTTATTTTCTAGCCAAATTGCACTACTTCCCATTCCCTCTTCCTTCTCAACTATATCTCATTTCCTTATCTTGGCCTAGGCTAGAGGTGAGGAATCTGTGATCTCAAGGCCAGATGTGGCCCGCTAGATCCTCAAGTGCAGCCGTTTGACTAAATCCAAAATTCACAGAACAAATCCCCTTAATAAAGGGGAACTTAGTGGTAATTTTAATTCAACTCTCTCATCTTACTAATGGGGAAACGGGGCAAACTATAGAGGTACCGTGACTTACCCCAAGTCATAGTGGTACTCATAAGTAGCAGAGCTAAGATTTGCTTCCAAATCCAGCACTCTTTCTTCTCCAACACATTTCCTACTCCCTCTTTGTATTTTGGAAGTCTAGCTCAGAATCGTGACACACTGTTGGTACATTACTTGACATAGGATTTAGATTGTGTCCCTATTTTCTGCTCACTACGCTAGAGATGTTGGACAATTTCCCCTTTGGATGATATCTGGGATGCTCTTTGTTAAGCTGAGTTATCTTGCTTCTAATTGAAGAGCTCCTTATATCTATATTATTTGGAGTGTATCCTTATTTGTATACTTTCTCTGATTTCTTTTTTGTTATTGACTTGGATAAATGGGTTTCTCTGCTAAATAAATGAGTATTTAATTGAGTTCAATTGAATTGAATCACCATGGCAGGGAGATGTACAAAGGTAATGAATGTTTTGGGCTCTGCAATGTTCTGGTTCGCCTATCATGTCAAGGCAGCTTGATGTCTCTCGACAAATGTAAGGAAATTAGGGCTATTTGCATTTTAATCTTCTTTATTTAACAGCCTTCTCACCTGACATCTTTCTTTCATTAAAAGACATTAACTTTAAAGTCTTCTGAATTATAGCAGTACACTTCATGAACTCTCTGCTTTGTCGTTTGTTTAATTTGGAAATCCTTTTGAGTTTGGATGGACTTAAACAATGAAGAAAAGATTAATTTCTCTCTGGCCTAATCATATCCTGCAAGACTACAAATCATATGCCACAAAGCAGTTGTGCTTCCTAAATAAAGAAAACACACAGAGAATGTGATATTATACATCCCGTATTTTATAGCACTTTCTAACTGGTGTGAGAAAAGAATTGCAGATTGTTCAGGGAGCAAGAACTGATCTTAAAGCTTTATACAAACAATTAAACTTTGGAAGAGTCAGTCAGAAAACCCACTCCAGGAAAGAATTGACTAGGGAGATTTTTGGGGAATGAATCATTAGTACGATGTCTTTGCTACAACCTTGTAAATGGCCATTTGCCCAGTCATCCACAGTGAGTAGTGGGTTATGCCAGAGAAGAAAGGAGAAATTGGTATGGTATTCCTTTCCCCTATTTTTTCTATTTACATGATTCTAGATAAGGCAGCTGGCAAAAACATCTGTGGTCTGGTGAACTCTGTAGGCTTGTTTTCAAAAAATATTTAGCTGTGAACTTTCTGGAATAACATATGGTGGATTCTATCTATTTCCTTTGTAAGCAGTTAGTTATTAATTTTAATTCTGAATAGCATTTCATGATAGGTATACTATCACTTTTCCATAAATGACACCTAAATGACCATCTAAATTTCCATATGTAATAATGATGATGATGATGATGTGATTCCCCTAAACACCGAATGTTTGAAATGAAACTTCTGTTAAACACTCACACCCACATAAACAAACTAGGAAATAGAGTCGCTTTTCTCTCTTTTTCATTTTTCAGTATCATAATAGACTTGATATGACTAGAGAGGCAGGAAAATAATAAGAACACTTACAGATTTTACTGTTTGCAATAGATATTTGAGAGCCTTAGGAGAAAACTAAAAATACAAAGCTAATTATTTAGTGAACTGGTATCATTCTGGGATTAGATTTCAGTTTATCTTCAACACACATTCTGTTGTGGGAAGGTGAATTCTCCAAATAACTCATCTAAAGAGGTCAAAGCACACCATGGAGAATTTTCCTTTGGTGGTAGGCCCTGAATGACTTTGGGCCTTGAATTATTTTGCTAATTATCTCAAGTGTCCATTTCCCTTTGCTTGTGCTGAACTGATTAACATGTAGTTGTGGGTCTTGAAGTGTCCGGTGGGGTACCTTAGAGCACTAGAGAGGACACTGATGGATGCATTAGTATGAGCGGCATTGAGGAAACACTGCCAGAGAGCAGTCATAAGAGCTTCCTTGTCTGTCCTGGTTAGGTTGTCTTTTACTGAGGTTTATTTCCTGGCACCCCTGACTGATATGGGAATCCTACCAGGGTAATTAAAGTGAGTTCTGGATTTCCATATGGCAACAATGAGATTGCTTCTCCAAGTCTGATGGCTATCAAGAGTGAGAGATACATATGTCTATGTGTACAAATGTGTGTATATTTTTGTGTACGTATGTGTGCATGTATGTATTTTCAACCTATAGCTTCTAAACCTGTCCTGCTGGTTTTGCTTTTTTCTGGTCTTACTTCTGTGTTTATTTTCTACATTTAAAACATTGTCTATAGATTTTCTTTTCTTCTTTTTTAATTGCCCTATTTCTATACCCTCTGGACCTTCCTATCAACCCCAACTTCAATAGAAAAAAGAAAAGGAAAACAATACCATGGTAACAAAAATGGTCAAGGGAAACAATTTTCCATATTGGTTATGTTTGAAAATGTATGCCTTATTCAGCATGTTAAGCCCATCACCTCTGTCCATCTGAGGAGGATTTCAGTCCTAAGAGGCATTTCTGACTCCCCAGGTTTTGACCTTGCCTTGAAATTACTTTGTATTTGTTCTGTAAGTTCTTATTTGGGCAAATGTTACATTGCTCTAATATAATGTAAGCTCCTTGAGAATGGACAATTTCTTTTTTGATCTTTTTAATCTCAGGGCCTACCACAGTGCCTGGGAGAAAGTAGATATTTATTAAATATTTACTATTAATTGATTGACTTGATAAGGATTCAGTATACAAAAAAAACCCTCTAATGAAACAGTAGCATTTGATAGATATTTGATCACAACATACCCTCATTTACTTGTTTCATTCTAATTTGCATTTTGCTTATGAGTATCTATGTTATATTATGACCATACCTTAAGATCCTAGAGGAGAATTAAACTCATTTTTGTACTTCTCCCAGAACCTAGTTCTTCCATTTATTTTTTTGGGCGGGGGGGGACTTTGGGCAAGTTGTGCTATCTCTTTGGGCCTCAAGTTTTTATAGGTTTGTTTCATTTATATCTGTGAAACAATGGGGTTGTATCAGTGGTTTACAAGTTTCTTTTCAATTTTTAATCTATGATCCTATGAAAGAGGTCAATGAATTGCACCTAGTCCATATGAATATATGTATATTTGTCAAATGAAAGAATGAATAACTGACAAATAGGTGATCCACATAGGAAGAATACAAGCTCAATATACTGAGAGATCTTTGTGGGCAGGGTTGCTATGACCTGCTTCTACAGGGAAGCTTTAAAGCATGGCTACCATTTAGATATTTGGAAAACAGGAGTTAAGGAGTATTTTGGGTAACAGATATTTCTCTTACAAATTTCCAAAGTAGGAATATGCAGATCCCAATATCTAGAGACTGGAATATTCAGATATTACGAGGAGGGACCTAGAATGAGGAGAAATGTCCGATGAGAGAGCAAAAAAAGACATGTTATGTTATGTCAACATGTTATGTTATGTAAACATATTACGTTAAAAGAACATAGTGTCTTCAGAGGAACACTGTGTAGTCAAAAGAGGACTGGACATGAGGTTGAAAGAGACCCAGATATGTCTCTGACATCATGCCCCTTGGCAAATGACTTAACTTCTCTAGTCTACATTCCTTCACATACAGTACCTGAACATTTCTCACATATATGTCATGAGAATCATTTACACACACACACACACATACACACACACACACACACACACACACACACACACACAC
>JAQQSK010017267.1:0-10173 GCA_028658325.1 Potorous gilbertii | reverse complement strand
GAAGGGAGGGATGAAAGAAGAGAGGGCAGATTGGTGATAGGGGTAATTAGAATGCTCAGTGTACTGGGGAGGGGGGAGGGGACAAATGGGGAGAAAATTTTGGAACCCCAAATCTTGTGAAAATCGATGTAAAAAGTTAAATAAATAAATTTATTTAAAACAAAACAAAACAACTGACCTGGAAAACAGATACTGGAGAGAAAATCTAAGAATTATTGGTCTACCAGAAAGTCATGATAAATAAAAGAGCCTAGACAATATCTTCCAAGAAAACATTAAGGAAAAGTGCACAGAAGTCCTAGACCCAGAGGGCAAAATAGTCATCAAAAGAATCCACTGTTCACCTCCCAAACTAAAAACACTAAGGAATATTGTTGTCAAATTCTAGAACTATAAAGTGAAGGAGAAAATACTGCAGGTAGCCAGAAAGAAACCATAGAAATATTGGGGAGCTTCAATCAGGATAACACAGGAAGTTTGAAGTTTCTACATTAAAAGATCAAGGGAATTGGAATCTGATTTTTCATAAGGAAAAGAAGGAACTACAACCAAGCATCAATTACCCAGCAAAGTTGAATATAATGCTTCAGGCAAGGAGATGGACATTCAATGAAATAAGAGATTTCCAGACTTTCCTGATGAAAAGACCAGAACTCAACAGAAAATTCGATCTTCAAACACAAGTCTCAAGAGAGGCATAAAAAGGTAAACAGGAAAAAAAGACTTGTTATTCAATATGAGCAAATGGTTTACATTCCTTTAAGGGAAGACAATACTTGTTAATCTGGAGCATTGCATATTTATCATGATATATAAAAGGGATATACATAGATAGAGGGAGTGGTATAAAGTAAATGATGTCATGATAAAATGATGTCATGTGATTTAAGGATACGAAGGTATTGTAACAGGAGATGTGAAAAGGAGGTGGCAGAAAATGGTAAATTATATCACAAGAAGAGGCACAAAAATATATTACGGTAGAAGAAAAGAGGGAAGGGAGATGAGCATTATTTGAGATTTATTCTCATCTGATTTGGTTCAAGGAGGGAAAAACAAACTCAGTTAAGTATAGAAATCTACCTAGCTCTATAGCCTGTAGGAGGGGAAAGGGGAAAGAAAAGGGAAGGGAGGCTAAAATGGAGGAAAGAAGTAGTAAAGATAAAGGGGAGAAAAAGGGAGGGAGCTGAAGGAAGGGAAGAGGGGTGGAGCCAAGATGCAGAGTAGAAAGATGTACATACTCTAGCTCTTCCCATATATCCCATAAAATACCTGTAAAAAATTACTCTAAACAAATTCTAGAGCAGCAGAAGCCACAAAACAACAGAGTGAAAGCGATTTCCAGACCAAGGTAGCCTGGAAGACCAACAGGAAAGGTGTATCACATGGAGTGCAAAGTGGAGCTTGGCCCACGAATTCCAGCCCAGCCTTGGCCACATGGAGCAGCAGGGACAGGACCAGAACAGGCCTCTGGGGGAGGAATCCTCAGCAGCAGTGTGATTCTCAGATCCCTCTGCCCACAAACACCAAAGACACTTTAAAGGTCTGTGAAAAAAGCTTTTTTTCCTGGGTGAGAAGGGAGCAGGGTCCATGCCCAACCCTGGCCCCAGATAGTGGCTGCAGCAGCATCCATTTTTTGGAGGCCTTGGCTTAAAGCTCCTGGGGGAACTGAGCCGCTGATCTGAATCTCAGCCCTGAGTGGCAGGCAGGGGGTGAGAAAGAGTGCTGGCTGGCACGGCAGACCTGGTGGAGGCTCTGGAAAGGGAATTCTACTTGAAGAACCAAGGCAGAAAAGCTTTGGTACCTCCCAGACCAGAGTGCAGACCAGGAGAGGAATCAACTCCTCTCCCTTGACTGAGCCACTTTGGAGGAACTGAGTCCCTAGAGAATACCGCCCCTCCTTGACAAAGGACTTAAAAGTCAAGTAATTGTCTGGGAAAATGCCTAGGAAAGGGAAAATATAAGACCATAAAAGGTTACTTTCTTGGGGAACAGGTATTTTCTTCCATCCTTTCAGATGAGGAAGAACAATGCTTACCATCAGAGGCCTCCAAAATAAATATGCAATAATCTCAGGTCATGGAAGAGTTCAAAAAGGATTTTGAAAATCAAAAAAGAGAGGTGGAGGAAAAATTTGGAAGAGAAATGAGAGTGATACAACATAATCATGAAAAGCAAGTCAATAGCTTGCTAAAGGAGACCCCAAAAAAATGCTGAAGAAAATAACACCTTGAAAAATAGGCTAACTCAATTGGCAAAAGAGGTCCAAAAAACCAAATGAGGAGAAGAATGTTTTAAAAAGCAGAATTACCTAAATGGAAAAGGAGGTTCACAAGCTCAATGAAGAAAATAGTTCTTTAAAAATTAGAATGGAGCAGATGGAAGCTAATGACTTTGTGAGAAACCAAGAAGTTACAAAACAAAACCAAAAGAATGAAAAAATGGAAGAGAATGTGAAATATCTCATTGGAAAAACAACTGACCTGGAAAATAGATCTAAGAGAGACAACTTAAAAATTATAAAACTACCTGAAAGCTATGATCAAAAAAAGTGCCTAGACATCATCTTTCATGAAATTATCGAGGAAAACTGCCCTGATATTCTAGAACCAGAGGGCAAAATCAATATTGAAAGAATCCACTGATCACCCCCTGAAAGAGATCCAAAAACAGGAACTCCTAGGAATATTGTAGCCAAATTCCAGAGTTCTCAGGTCAAGGAGAAAATATTGCAAGCAGCTAGAAAGAAACAATTTGAGTATTGTGGAAATGCAATCAGGATAACACAAGATCTAGCAGCTTCTACATGAAGGGATTGAAGGGCTTGGAATATGGTATTCCAGAAGACAAAGGAAATAGAATTAAAACCAAGAGTCAGCTACCCAGCAAAACTGAGTATAATACTTCAGGGGAAAAAATGGTCATTCAGTGAAATAGAGGGCTTTCAGAAAGAGGGCTTGATGAAAAGACCAGAGTTGAATATAAAATTTGACTTTCAGACAGAAGAATCAAGAGAATCATGAGAAGATATACAGGAAAGAGAAATCATAAGGAACTTAATAAAGTTGAACTGTTTACATTCCTACATGGAAAGATAATATTTGTAACTCTTGAAACTTTTCTTAGTGTTTGGGTATTTGGAGGGATTATATACATGCACACATGCACACACACACGCACACACACACATACACATATATGGGCAGAGAGCACAAGATGAGTTGACTAGGAAGGGATCATATCTAAAAATATAAAATTAAGGGGTGAGAGAGTAGTATATTGGGAGGAGAAAGGGAGAAATGGAATGGGGCAAATTATCTCTCATAAAAGAAGCAAGAAAAAGCTTTTTCAATGGAGCGGAAAAGGGGGGAGATGAGAAGGAAAAAGTGAAGCTTACTCTCATCACATTTGGCCTAAGGAAGGAATAACATGCTCACTCAATTTGGTATGAAAATCTATCTTACACTACAGGAAAGTAGGGAAGAAGGGGCTAAAAAGGTGAGGGGGATGATGGAAGGGAGGGCAAATGGGAGGAGGGAGCAATTAAAAGTAAACACTTTTGGGGAGGAACAAGGTCAAAAGAGAGAATAGAATAAATGGGGGGCAGGATAAAATTGAGGGAAATATAGTTGGTCTTACACAACATGACTATTATGGAAGTCTTTTGCAAAACTGCACATATATAGCCTATATTGAAATGCTTGCCATCTCAGTGGGGATGGGTGGGGAGGGAGGAAGGAGGAAGAGTTGGAAATCAAAGTTTTAGGAACAAATGCTGACAATTGTTTTTTCAAACAACTGGGAAATAAGAAATACAGGTAATGGGATATAGAAATTTACCTTGTCCTACAAGACAAGAGAGAAGATGGGGATAAGGAAAAGGAGGGGTGTTAGAAGGGAGGACAGATTGGGAGGAGTAGTCAGAAAGCACAGTGTTTGGGGGTGGGGGAGGGGAGAGATGGGGAGAAAATTTGGAACTCAAAATTTTGTGGAAATGAATGTTGAAAACTAAAAACAAATAAACATTTAAAAACAAACAAACAGAAAGAATGTAAGTTATCTGAGGACAAGTATTGTTTTGTTGTTTATTTTTGTTGTATCCCAAAGACTTAGTAAAACAGCTGGGAATTAGTAGGTGTTTAATGCTTATTGCCTGATTAACTCTAGATATCTGAGGACATTTTAACCTAATTTAAAGAGGTAGTTTGGTATATTAAGTAACAGTGACATAAGACCTAGGCTTGAACATGTCTAAGCTCCCTTTCATCTCTAAATCTATGCTCTTTTGGAAATCTCAACCCAAGACTTGGTTGAGTGTCTTTAAGGGTATCTGTGATTGAAAATTCATAAGTGACAGACCTGGGTATGAGCCCTCTCCAAACGTAAAAAGGTCATTCCTTGGACACCAGACAAGCAGCTCATTGCTGACCCACATTCAATCCCTTTCCAGGTTTTGGGGCCCTGTCAGAGCCTGAACTCAGTTGGCACAACCTTTCGGACACCAGGTTCCATGACATCCAAGTGCAACTTTCATATAGGATATAAATAAATGTTGCTATTACTCTAGTTTTTGTAGAATGAATTGGATTTAGACCTTAGGGCTCTACCAAAACCTAATCCTCCCTTATACTAACTACAGTGGCTGCTTGGTAATTGAGGTTTACCTTCCAGAAGTGTAGTCACCCCTCAAGTACCATACTCACAGAAAGAGGCTAAGAATTTCCCTATCCTGATACACTTGGGATGGAAGTGATCTTAGAAATGAATAGGTCTTACCCCTTCAACTTCCTAAAGAGGAACCAGATCAGTTCATGGATTTATCCAAGGTCTCACAATGAACTAGTGGCAAAGTCAGAACCTTGAGCAAAAGTTTCCCAACTTCTCATTTGCTCCTCTTTATTCTATACCAATGATCAGTCAATCAATAAGCATTTATTAAGCTTCAACTGCACGTCAAGTACTGAAGATACTAAGATAAAAAATGAAAGTCCCTGCCCTCAAGAGGTTGATATTCTATTAGGAAAGAAAACCAATACATATTTAAGAAACAAACTGTATACAAGTTATATGTATATAATAAAACAAACTGTACACAAGAGAAAAAGAAGGAAGGAAAGACTCAGGGAGGCAGTGGTCAAAAATTAAAACTATTGTGGAGGAGAAGGGAGAATCAAAAGAATAAATGGGGGGAAAGAGGATGGAGGGAAACACACAGAATCATAACTGTGAATGTGAATGGGATGAACTCTCCCATAAAATGGAGATGGATAGCAGAATGGATTAAAAACGATAATCCAATAATACATTGTTTACAAGAAACACATTTGAAATAGGGTGATACACCCAGCGTAAAGGTAAAGGTTGGAGCAGAATATATTGTGCTTCATCTGATGCAAAAAAACAGCAATAGCAATCCTAATCTCAAACAAAGCAACAGCCGAAATACTTCTAATCAAAAGAAACAAGGAAGAAAACTATATCCTGCTAAAAGGCACCATAGACAATGAAGCAACACCATTACAAAACATTTATGCTCAAGTGGTACAGAATCCAAATTCTTAGAAGAGAAGTTAAGAAGTTACAGGAAGAAACAAAACTATACTAGTGGGTGACCTCAACCTCCCCCTCTCTGAACTTGATAAATCTAACCTCAAAATAAATAAGAAAGAAGTTAAGGAGGTAAATAAAACTCTGGATAAGGTAGATATGATAGATCTCTGGAGAAAACTGAATGGGGATAGAAAGGAATATACCTTTTTCTCAGCAGTACATGGCACATATACCAAAATTGACCATGTACTAGGCCATAAAAACCTCACAATCTAGAGCAGAAAGGCAGAGATAGTCAATGCATCCTTCTCAGATCATAATGCAATAAAAATTATATGTCAAGAGACCCCTAGTTCTGGATCCAATCACAGACTGCGTTCTTTTTATTGGAACCCCACCCATACTTTCCATAAAACAAAAGGTCTGCTAAGTCAGCTATTACTATGTTTGTCCCAAGGACAAGTAGAATGAAGCAAGGGCCAGATGTAGACTGTTAAGTTCTCCACCCTGATACTTTGACTTCCCCAATTCTTTCCATTACTGGTGCTTAATAATATCTAAATCTATGATCTTCCTTAACTAATAAAGGGAAGTAGAGCTTTTTCTTCAGCTCTCGTGTATCTATCTTAATCCCCTGGGACAAAAAGTCAATATTTTCTAAACATTTTCTGATTCACTTTTCAATAACTTTCAAAGGAAATGTCAAACTTTGAAAATGATTACTCAGATTTCTGTATATCTGTTGCTATGTTTGTTTGCTAGAGTATTGTCAACCAGATGGAACTGGTCTCTAATCTGTAAATGGCTGGAGCTGAATAGAGCAGGCTACAGATAGGAAAGTCAGGAATCAAACAGAACAAAAGTTTAATTTCAAAGTGAGGGAAATTGCATGAAGGCAAGTACACGTGCTAGAGCCCCATCCCAGGGGGACTGAGGCAGTGTAGGGAGATCTCAATACTTACACCAATGGTTGTGCAGTGAGCTATAGCCCTGACAATGAGGGGTGACAGCAACAATGTGACAAGCTTGCTTCATAACTGGGCTTCATGACCTGAACTCAGAGAACACTTGGAACTAGTGAAAGCAATGATTATATGAAACAATTTTGGGATGTTGCTGTGTCTGGGATCATCCAGAGGGTGAGCACAAAGGGTTGCTGTTATGCCAAGCTCAGGTCACAGCTTGCTTGCTGGACCTGAGCTCTAGAAAACAGGCTGTCTCCTAATATCTTGAGAGTATGAATAGTTTCATATTCCACATTATGTATGTTTTATAGACAAATGAAATAGACAGTCACCCATGTGGTACATAATGAGGAGCAGTAGGTCAGCCCTGATGTCCCCAAATCTCTCCCTCAATAGTTTGAATGTTTGAACTTTTACCATTAGAGATCAGGGACTTTGCCACTTGAGGGTTTTTCCAAGGAAGAGAATTACTCAAAGCTATTTCTAATAATTTTTCATATTTCATGCCCTAGTGTTAATTAATTTATGAGATAATTTTCTCCATTAACAATCCCTGGACACAAAGGCATTGAAGAAATGGAAATTCTGATTGGAGCATGGGGGAAAGAAAGAAGAAGTCATTTTAGAGGGGTTTAGTCAGGTTGGAAGAAAAGAAGATGACTCCAGGAATGAGAAGAGAGAGACACAGAAAAATACCAAAGACCTATTTGCTGACATCACAATTCTGCACATCCCTTTTCCATTTTACACAACTTTTCCTGGGGCAATTGAGCATACAGTTTCAGTGGGAGGAGAATGTGGTTACTATGTGTGCACTTCTAGAGTCTTGGTACCAAACCAGTACCCATCTCAAAAGGATGTTGTTATGAAGTATCTTTGGAATGATCTGAGGGGACTCTGTATGTGATGCAGGTATATAATGTCATCAAAGTGATTTAATTTTGCCAGGTAATGAGACTCATCCCCTGCTCCCACCCTAGTAGAAACTAATTACTAACTCGTATCTATGAAAATCAAAATAGAGATTAAAAAGGGCAGGTTATCCTTAATGGAAGCTCTCTGGCACACCTTAAAGTCCCCAAGCTGATGAGATAAGAGAACTGCTATTCATCAGAGAAAGCTCCAAGACATCAAAATTCCACTGAACTTTGCTCTGTTTAAGGTCATTGCCACCTTTCCTGGAAATCTCCCCCCATCCAGGTCCCCTTTATGTGTGTTTTCTTGATTAAAATAAAAGCCCCTTGTGCTAAAGTTTAGTACAGTGTCTGACTCACAGCAAGTGCATAATAAATGCTCTATCTACCTATCTATTGTTAAATTATTAGAAAGAATTTTATTGCAGTGACTAAATTGGCTGCAAGTTAATTGATAACCACTGTTCCAAGTTTGCAAGGAATCTTGAATTAACAGTTAGGAGGTAGTAAAGGACACAGAAAAATATGGGTAAGAAAAGCCAGAGCAGAGCTAGGGATCACTGAGGGAATTTCTAGGAGGAGATAGCCAGTCATGTCAAAGAGAGCACTGGAAAGATGAATCAGCATTAGATTTGTCCTCAGAAAAGGAAATTAGCTTAAGAGGCAGGAGGGCTTTAGAGAGAACCGCTTCAGCAGACTGCTAAGAAAGTAGTTTATATCTTATCTTTCCCACTAATGTTATCCATCTAGGGATAGGAAATTTTTTTAGGTTCAAGTCCCTTCCCTCACTGTTATCTCTTAAAGGCAGAAGTTACTGCAATTTCCAGACTGTATATTTGACTACTTCCCACCAAATACTAGTACACATAAGACAATTACAAATAATCAGTATCCGGTAAATGCATTTATCTAAGCAGAGAACAGACAGAAATTGGAGATGTAGCTACAGATTAGAAAACACCAGAAAATACACAAGAGTGAATGAGCTCTTCTACTATCTCCTCAGCTTAATCAGAAGGCCCCAATGTAATCCCAAGTCTCTAGAGAAGCCAGTGAGAAATCAGGGACATGTTGAGTTACTGTCACTGAAAGAGAACTGACTATTTCTCATCCTTGGAGTCTGGAATTGTGTCTCTCTCCCTGTTGAAGGAGGAAAGAATAGCTCTCCTCTCCAAAGTTTTCCTGCCAACTCTACATCTCATTAAGGCTGCCATTTAAGAGTCTTATGCAAAATGAGCCAGATTTAAAAGTTGCAAATATAGTCTCTGAAAGATTTCATAGAAAAGTGGTTCTCAAAAGTGCTGTCCACAGACCTCTAGATCCTTTCTTGGAGTCTCTTAAGTCAAAACTATTTTCATGGTAATACTAAAAGGTTATTTGCCTATTAAAATAGTCTTTCCTTTTTCCAACTATATATCTATTATGAGGACAGATTTTCTTTATGTTTCAACCAAAACAACATATCACAACACACAAATGCAGAAGCAGATATAAAAATTAGCCATCTTCTGTGAAGGCAGATTTAATGTTTCTACAATAAAGATTTGCAGAAATATGTAAAACAATGTCACTTATAAAAATACATCGCTTGTGTTACCATGTAAAGTTTATTATTTTTTAGAGAATTCATCTACATAGTTTAAATTTTATCAATTTAATTGCTGATACGGGAAATATGAATAGATATAACCCATATAAAAAAGCTCTTTGGGGTCCTCAGGATTGTAAAGAGACCCTCACTAATTTTTCAGAGTGTAAAATGATCCTAAGATAAAATAAATAAATACATTTGAAAACTGCTCTCTGGACAACAATAAAGGTAGATGGCTTTCGACCTGCTTGAACAACCAGACTCTAATAGTCATTAATGAAACCGAGGCAGGTGCCTAGCTTAGCTCCCCAGGGTACTCCTCCTAAACCCTGCACTGTTAACATTCTGATAAATGCCTCCAAGGCATATGTGACAAGATTTTCAAATAGGCAGATGACATAAACCTGACAAGAATAAAATGTTTGATGACCAAGTCAAGATCCAAACAGATCTCAACAGGCTAGAACAAGGGATCAAATTTAATAAGATAAAAGTGTAAAGTCTTGTATTTGGTTTTAAAAAAAATCAACTTGAGAAGATTGAAGAGACACAGCCGAATTGCATTTAATCTGAAAAAGACCCTAGATGTTTTATCAGTTATAACCTCAATATGTGTATCACATATGGCAGCTTAAAAAAGCTAATAAGAAATTATTGTTCAAGTGTACCTGACTCCTCATGACCCTGTGGATCAACTGGTCATCGGTTTTCTCGGCAAAGATACAAAGTGGTTTGTCATTTCCTTCCCTAGTTTTAGGAAATCAGGGTTTAAGGGATTTGCCCAGGATCATGCAGCTGGTAAATGTAAATGCCTGAAGTCACAATTGAACTCTGGCCTTTCTAACCATAGCTAGATGGGGAAGTGGATAAAATGCTGACCCTGGAGTTTGACTCATCTTCATGACTGCTTGAGTCAAAAAGATTCCTCTTTCTGAGTTCATATATGATCTCAAACGTTTACTAATTAAACAAGTCACTTAACCCTGTTTGCCTCAGTTTCCTCATCTGTAAAATGAGTTGAAGGAAATGGCAAATCACTCCACTTCTTTGCCAAGAAAATCCCAAATGGGATCACAAAGACTTGGACAAAAGTGACCAACAAAACCTGTAATAATAGGGAGTTAATGAGGGGTGAGGAAAGTGCACCTCGAGG
>JAQQSK010017266.1:0-10173 GCA_028658325.1 Potorous gilbertii | reverse complement strand
TAGGAAAAAAAAAGATGAACTGATTGAATCTTGGTTGATCAGTGTCATTTGAAACTAAAAATGAATGTAAACCATCTGTATTAATCAATAGATGTTAACTGAATATATTTATGTACAGGACATTACCTGATAGAAAATATAAGTGAAAAAAATACATTACTGTGGGATCTGATCTACACAACCACCGTAAAGGAAAAGGTCATGCAATTATCACAAGTTTAAACATCAGAGAGAGTCAGTCTGGATAGGTTGGGGCAACATGTCACAGTTTATTTTGTTGCTGTTGCTTTATTTTTTTTAAGTCACAAGAAGCTCAGTCAGAAGCTTGTAGGCTTTCCCTGCTCTTCCTGGCCTTCCTAAAGCAGCAATTGCTGAGGTACTGGCTCTTTGTTTCCCAATTGTCTAGTTATATAGTTGGGATGGGGAGTGGGGAAGGGAGGACAGTCCTATTTTCAGAAAGGATTAAATTCACTGTGGTCAGACCATAATTGATTTGGCTGGCTTTACCTGGATAACTGCCCCACCTTCCATTTCAGATTGGCTGTGTAGAACAGAATTAACTAACTACTCTATGGCTAGATCTATATTTGTGAAATGAAGTGGAGAATTGTTGCAAGTATGCACATAAGTAAAGTCCCCCCAAAATGCTGTTTCCTCCATTATATAGGCACTCAACCTTAATTATCAGAGTAATGTTTTAGTTCTCCATTCTGCAAAACTCATGTAGACCTAGCCTTCATACAACACACACAATAGGTTATGTGGAGTGTCTAGAAAGATTGTTTTACCTGTACAGAATTGTACTTTAAGTTTCAATGTCATCTCTTTTTAAGTGTTAACAATGCTTGTGTGCACAATATGTTTGAACTACATTGGAAAATGTTGATTTAAGAAAAACAACCTGTGGGGTTTTTTTTTGGTGTGTGTGTATGTGTGTGTATGTTTGTGTGTGTGTATGTGTGTGCGTGCATGTGTGTGTGTGTGTGTGCATGTGCCTAATGCCTAATAACTGGTTTGACTTCCCTTTTTGAGGAGGGAAACAATTTTCATTGGTTACTCTGGTGTCAGGGCAAAAAAAAAAGTAGAACATTGAAAACTATTATTTGGAAAATGTTTGCACTTCTCCCTCTCCACCTTCCGCCTCACCTGTCCCTTTCCTCTCCCCATTCCCTCCAAATTAAAAAAAAACTATTGAGAAACATTTCTGAAGGCCAAATTCCAGTTTGTCTATACAGTCCCAATTCACCAGCAATCCATGACAGTTTCCTTTTGTAGAAAATGGCTACACTATCCAAATACAATGAATTCAGCATTCATATAATCCTAGTCCATATCATAAATGTAAAATTGCTCTATTTAATCACACAGACTCTAAAATCGCCTTTCCATGGTCTATTCATATCATATGTATATATAATGAATGTACACATCATGTCACTTTCAACATCAATTAACTCTGAGAAAGATTCACTGCAGTATATGGAATTACATTTTTTCTCCAACTATGAAACCACACCCACTCTCTGGGCTCATTCCTCCCCATATTAAGCCCTTTCACACAGGCTGAGGCCTAACAGCATAGGGCAAGCTCATTGTTTATGTGCCACTTATGGGACCTGTTTGAAAATGCAGTTCTAAGGCTCTGTTCTTTTTCAGAATAGCTATTCCTGTATATAGGAGCACATTGTGTGACCCAGGTCTCAGTGGAAGAATTCCAGAATGACCATTCAGTACTCTTAATGCCCTTTATGCCAATAAAAGTAATTCCCATAGTTCACATTGATAGTCAGTTGAGTATGGTATTAGTGAATTATCTACACCTTTGAATGTAAAAGCCCAGTAGAACTTCTGCCGGGTATTGATTCAAAAAAGCTAAGACTATACCTGCCTAGACAGAAACAAGTAAGGATTAGGGTGCTAAAGCAGTCATCTAGATCAAAGAGTGATATTTTTTTGCCTCAGTTTCCAACAAAAGTGGTTGCTTCAGCCTGAATTATATTGCCTACCTCCATGTGCCATTCCACTTTCTAATTTAATCTAGGCATGTTACACGCAATACAAATGTGAGCCCTTTCGGCTTCTGTGATTTACTCTTCTCCTAGGCTACGGTTTTGTTCCTCCTCACATATGAGTTGCCCCATCAGTGTCCTAGTAGGATCAATGAGACAATAAATTTAAAGTGATTTGCACATGTTCATGTGTTACATAAATGCCCGCTAGCACCATCATTGATGGTGTTGTCAGCACATAACAATACTGGTCTAGAAGTGAGCTCTGTTGCTCATCTGTGTGACCTTGGGCAAGTCACTTCTCATATACTAGCCTCTCTCCCTTCATCTGTGAGGGAATCAAATCATATCAGTGCCATCCAAGCCTTTCAATGATAGGCACGTGATCAGACATCCAGATATATGTAAACCACATGAAGCTGTCACATTCACAATTACAAATTGGCCCTGTTGATCTTCCAGTTAGCAGCAGTCCATTAAGCAAAGTTAGTGATGGACAGGTGGATGAGAGCTAACTAGGTAACTGATCTCCATCCATTATACTTCCTGGGGTCTGGAAATCTACATTTGGCCTGGGGACTACATGTCAGACACCTAGGAACTAAATGATTTCTCTGAGGTTCTGCTAGTTCTGACATGCTCCAATTCAATGTTGAGAAGCTTACAAAATTTAGTGTTTAATGCAATCCCTGGGCAATCAGAGAGTGTGGGTTGTAATGGACTTTATTCATGGGAGGCTTATGAGGACATCTCCATCTCAGCCAAAGAGCCCCAAAGTGAGAACTTGTCTTAAGTCACAGCGTGGAAGACTCCCTTTATTTTAAAGTGGTTAGTCAGCTATATTTATTGGGTTCCTACTGTGTGCAGAGTAATGTGTTAGTGTAATATCAGGAAAGTAGATGGCTAAAGAGCCTTAAGAGAAAATATCTACTTGTCAGATGAAACAATTGCTGAATTGGGATCATGGCCAGATCTTCTATTTTTCTTAAACCGAGATGAAATTAGGGCTGTATCCACACAAAGGGACCAGTCTGGCTGTTTTGGCAGAAGCCGTTAGTGAGTGGCTGAGGAATTAACTGCTTGATGGGTGGAATTGCTCACAAAGGCCTGTGTCTTTGGGGTCTGGATAGAAACTTAGTCCTGATATAGGTAAGTATTGTACTTTTCTGGGGGGAAGAATGGAACTTCAGCTATCACACATAGATTTCATTTTGATGAGGAACTGCAGAGAAATTGCAACAGATATTAGAATTCTAAAACATGAGATAATAGGTTCCCAGACCATTGTTTTTGTTGTTTTTGCCTGTTGTTAATTTTCAAAAGCTTCATATCAATGAAAATCACCAAGGATATATTGGCGAGGCCAATTCATGTGAAGAACCCCAGGAAACAAATGTACTTTGCCACAGATTCCCTTGTACCATAGCAGGATGACTCAGGCTTGCCAAGTCCTCACTGCTGGAAATTCTTCTCTTTTGCTGTTTATAAACAGCAGATACAGCCTATGGTACCAGGTAGCTTATGGATATTTTTCAGTCTGTTGCAGTAGGAAAAAAAAAGTCGAAAAGCACAATCCAACTTGATCATTTCCACTAAAAAGACTTAGCCCAGTTCTGTGTATGTTTCCATAGTTAGGAAACCCTTTGCAAACCCCTATATATACATTACTTCACTTGATCTTCATAGGAACCCTCTGAGTTAGGTAGAGGAAAGGAGGAGCATGCCTATTTTCCATATGAGCCAGATGAGACTGAAAGAGGGTTAAGCCACTTACTCCAGGTTATACAACTGGTGATCAGTACAGCCAGGTTCTTTTGGCTCCAAGTCGAGTTAGTTTTCTCCCTATTACTCCCGTGTTGCCCCTCTGTCTTTGCCTATTTAAATATTTATTAGTCAATGGAGAACCTTATTCTTTGCCCTCCTACGAAGGGTGAATCCAGGTTTGGAAAGATCATTTGGAAACCCTTGGCTATTTATGTAGTGAAGGCATCTGTTTATACCTGCCCAATTCCTTCTATAACTTCTAGGCAACCTACAGCAATGGAAAATGCAACATTGGAAGGAAGTGCCAAAGGAGGCCATGCCTACCTAGAAATGGGACAAGATGGTAGTGAAATCATTAGAAACAACATCAAGGTTGGGGAGCTATTTCTTATGGTACTTAAGATTTCCTTTACATAGAACGCCAAGTTTCAGCATGTGTAACTTACCAGAGGAAATGGGCTTTTAGCTTTGGATTCATTGCAATAACTAAAGAAATGTATGCTTGTTGACAGATGGTGAGCTTTGCCATGTGTTGCCACAAACTCTGTTGTTATTTTTCTAGCTGCACAATCCTTTCTGAGAAGGGCTCCCCTTGTATCAAATATTCATTGGCTCACATTTGGCACAGACCTGAAACTACTGAAATGCTGTCGTAGAATTTCTCAAAAATGGAAATTCAAAGGCTGATTTTCTAATGTAGAACTCAGAAAGATTCACTGTGCATTGGATCAAGTCACCAGGGTTCACAGAAACACCAGTGCAGCCTCTCAAACGACAAAAGCCTTTCAAACAACAGAAAGGATTGAACTTCCTTTTCTCTTATCATAGGCTTGGATGTCAGTATTCGGAGGGAAGTTGAACTCCCTGCTCATATAGCACATCCATTTTCTGTGCATCATTTGGGCTCAAGCTCACTGGCTTTACTGTAGCTCCAAATAAGGATGCATTATCATAGCTGTTGATCCACAAATTCACACACATATATGTATGCAGGCATGCATGTATATATGTGTATATACACACACATCCAGCTGTTCACTTGGACACAAACTAATTAATACATATGTAGGACAAGCCTTCAGTTTCCAATATGCTAGTCAAAATGTAGCCAAGCCCATCTGTATGCAAAGATACAGGTCTCTTTTTAAAGATGATACAAGCAGGGACAACCTAAAAATATTCTCCTGGGTGTCTCTCTTCAAATAGTTGAAAGGCTATCATGAAAAAAGGAGACATTCTCTGAGGTTCAAGGAGGCACAATGTGTTTACCAAAAATAGGGAGACATATTTGGGGTCCATTTAAAGTAAAATTTTCAAATAACACTACAGGCTATCTCATGTGAGCCATGAGCTTCCTGTCACTCAAAATAATCCATCAGAGGCTAGATTTACTTCTGTGAATGTTGTAGAATTTTTCTGCTGTAGAAGAGAGGTTGGTCTACATGACCTTGAAGGTCCCTTCCAACTCCAAGAGGCTAGATAATTAATTTCAACCAGAACCTATACAGAAAGATTCATTATATCATACAGAAGATTTTTCCCCTGAAGCTTAGTTGCCTGATATGTGATAGTTCAATTACATATATATATATGTATGTATCTGTATACATATATATATATATATATATGTGTATGTGTGTGTATCTGTATATATATATATATATGTATCTATATCGATATAGATATATATATGTATATATTCCATCTGTGTGACACCAGAGTGTCATTTTACTAATAAGTCACTTTAGCCAGTTGTTAGGCACATGAAACACCATCAGATGAAATCTCACTTTCCGTGATTCTTAATATTTTCTTTTGACTATCAGCCTCCCCTAAAGAATATTCTTTGATGTGTGAACAACTCTATAAAGAGGGAAAAATTTACTTTGTATACTGCACTGAAGATGGCAGTCTAGTAACAACTTCATACCAGAAATGATAAGACATTCTGGCATTTGTTGTGGGAATCCAGGATTGAAAATGTGAAGTTATTTTGTGAGCCTGGCAAATGTAATCTAAAGGTTAGTTTCTTGCAATACCCTTCTACTGTAATTTAAACTGAGACTCTAGTTCCACACTTTTCCCTCATTTAAAGGAGAATCTAATGTAGCACAGAGGGTCTGATTCCAGTCTATGGTCCACCAGACTATTTCTGAACCATCATCACCCAAAAAATATTACTAATTATGGACAGAAATTTCTCTAATTTTGGACTGAATTTCCCTCTGTAGAGTCAAATGATTTGCTTGGGCAGGGGGAGAGAGAAAGACAGAGAAACAAGTCAACTTTACTTGCAGAAATAACCAGATATACAGCATTTACAAGTGATGCATCCAAAATAATTTAGCTCTCCATTCACAGACTGTCTTTAAGGTACCAATAACTATATTTCAAGTTCTAATTCACAAGTTTGGAACCTTAAAAAATCCATTTTCATATTGAACTGTCAAATGGATAAATAACCTCCTAATAAGGGCTTTTCTCTCTATCTGGAGGCAGACTTGAGGGAAAGACTTGGCAAGTCTGCTTGATTGCATTTTGTTAAAATGGTTCCCACATTTAGGTATTCTGTCTTCAATGCCTTGCCATGCAGATTCTTCCTCCACATCATTACGGCCATGGCAGCCCAAGGTGAGCTCACCCCGACAGGGCCTGACCCAGATGACAGCAGGATCCTGTACTTCTCCTCCTGACCAATACATTCACTTCTCTCATTTTATTAACACTATAATGTTAATGATCTTCCCAGTTCAGAGGATAAGGTAACATTTCTCCTTGCCATGATTAACCCCTATACTTGAATCCACGATCACATCCATTTCTTTGTCCTCTATGACTTTGCTCCATCAATCATTCCCCCTCTCACAGGTTCCCAGCCTCTCCCTCTACTGTTCCCTTCCCTTTGGCCCCCAAAGGTACTCTAGCTCTTAAAAAATCTCTTTCCTTTGAAACTGATAATATTTCAGTCCTTATGTTTGCTGCCAAACTTTGAGAAAGAGGAATCTAGAATCGTTGCCTTCATTCCGCATGAATATACCCATTCCCAAACCCACAGAATCAAATTACTAAGCTAGAAGGCACCTGCTAAGTCCATCTAGTTCAATTTGCTTATTTTAGAGATAAGGAAACAGACCCAGAGAACCAGTGATTCCCCCAAAGCTACACAAGAACCAAATTTTCAGGACATGGAATCAGGTCTTTCGACTCCATGTCCTCAGTCCTTTCCACCACACTATGCTGTCCTCATTCCTTATAATATGGACTTTCCTTATAGTAATTGCCTGAATTTGCTTTCTCTAAAGTTGCTAATGAGCTTCTTATCACCAAATTCAATAGCCTTTTGGTTCCATTCTCCCCTTCCTTGATTTACTTTACTCGTCACATACCTTTAGGCAGTTCACTTAACATGTCTGGGTGTAGATTTCCTCATTGGTGAGCTCATCTGTGTTCAGAGCCTCAGTGATCACCTCTAAGGAAAAAAAAATTACTTCCAAATCAGAATCTCCATTCTAACATGCCAGACCAGCACTGCCAAGTGCTTGCTAAACACCTTTATCTGAATTTCCTTTCTGCATTTCAAAGTCGCAGACCAAAACTGTCCCAAGAAAATGCCTTTTTCCTCTATTTATGATAGCACAAGCATCTTCCCTGGCACCCAGGCTTAAAATCTCCTGAATCATCTTAGTTCTTCCATTCTCAAAAGGAGTAATAATCGTTCTGTGCCATTATGGAGGAGTATTGCTAATGGAGTGTCATGGAGAGTTGCCCTAGCCTTGTGATATTTAACACTTTTATCAACAGACTGGATTAAGATATAGATAGATAGAAGGAATAGATCAAAGTTTCATTTGACACAGAGCTAAACAGGAGAGTTAGCATTGGATGAAAGACAGGCTCTAAAGAGTTCATCAGACTCGAATAAAATTTGGGTTAAATGTTAATCTCACAAATACATGACAGGGAGGTATGGTTACATGGCAGTTGGTATCAAAAAAGATTTGGGAGTTTTGGTGGAATATAAGTTCAATAAGTCAAGAGTGTGATATGGCAGCTAAGAAAGCTAATGGGGCCTTAAGCTACACTAAGTTGTGTCAGTGTCCTGGAATAAGGAGGTTATAGTCTTACTGTAGTCAGCCATGGTCAGATCACACCTAGATGGTGCTGCAATAGGTAGAGTGCTGGGCCTAGAATCAGGAAGACTTGCCTTCCTGAGTTCAAAATCCAATCTCAGATGCTTATCATGTGATCCAGGGCAAGTCATTTACCCTTGTTTGCCTCAGTTTCCTCATTTTTAAAATTAACTGCAGAAGGAAATGGCAAAGCAGTCCAGCATCTTTGCCAAGAAAACCCCAAATGGGGCCATGGAGACTCAGACACAACTGAAAATGACTAAACAGCAACAACATGTTTTAGGAAGGGCATTGATAAACTAGAGTGAATCCAGAGGAGGGAAGCCAAGATACTGAAGGGCTTTGAGACAATGTCATATGAGTCCACACCAAAAGAAAATGAGTTGAAAGATCCAGGGATGTTCAGTCTGAAAAAGAGAAGACTCAGGGAAAGCAGAAACAGTTGCTATCTTTAAATATTTGAAAGGCTGTCATATGGAAGAAATAGACTTGCTCTACTTTGTCCCAGTGGATATCACAGAGGCAATGGTAGGAATTACCAGTGGAGTGTTCTTAGGCTTGGGATAAGGGAAGATCTTCCTAACAATTAGTTAGTCAAAGGTGGGCTGGGTTGTGAGAGGTAGTAGGCCCCCTTCACTGGCAGTCCTCAAGCAAAAACTGGATGACTACTCCTCACTTATAATGTAGAATTTAATTTTTGTGCAGTCATGTGTTAAACTGAAGGGCCTCTGAATTCCTTTCCAACTCAGATTTTTTTGAGTTTGTAAGAAAAGTGTGTTGAATTCAATGCCCAATACATTCATAATGTATTCATAAATCCAGAAGTATTCACATTTGGATAAAGGATATTTGTAACTCATATTGCCAAATGATTCATCTCTAATAGCAGACTTTAAGGCATTGTTTCCAGTCATATAGAAGACACTCAGGAGGTTTCCAGGTACTTTTCATCTCATAAACAACTACCTACACAATTTATACAGGAAGTTGCCCTAAGCCCAGAGAGTGTGAACAGCAATCAACAACTGTCCTCAATCTTTAGTTAGAGATCAAATTAGACTTTGGGTAATAATCCCTCTTGCACAAAATTTCAAGTCCAATATTAGCACTCAATGACATTTGGAGCAGAAGCCAGTAGGACTGGCATCTGAACCTATACTCTAAGCCAAGGGGATGAGGGAAGGAATTAGAACAGTAGACAAACAAGACACTCAGAATCAGATCAGGAATGAAGTCAACATTAGGTCCAAGATACTGACAATCAAGCACTTAATTCAACCCTAAACTTGAGGATTCTGAAAGAAACAAGACAGAGCTTCAAGGTGAGTATTCACCTACCAACCCTACTACCAGCTGAGCCCTTATGGCCATCATCCAGGTGTGCCAGACTTTTTGGAGCTGTGAGCTGGCAACTGTCTCTGCAGGAGCTGTGCCTCTTCCCTTCCTAGTTACTGAAGACCTCTCTCCAAAAGATCTTACCACCAAAGTCCCTGGCATCATCAAATAGTTCAACTTCAGAAACTGGTATGATTTTGTCAATGGAAATGACACCAAGATGCATTACTATCTGCTTTGCCACTGCACTATAGAGAACATTGGGCCTTTCCATCTTTTTTCTAGCTATAATGTTAGGGGCTAAATTGCTTTTTCTTTGCCTCCCTAGGACTTAGTACAACATTTTATACATAGTAGGTACTTAATAAATGGTTGTTAAAAATTCATTTTATAGAGGAGGAAACTGAGGCCCCAAGAAGGTATGCTTTACCCAAGACCACTCGGGTGGAAGAGTTGGAAACTTTCTGGAGGCTGGGTCTCCCCATCTTACCTTGGCTAGAATTGCAATGACTACACACAAGGTTGATCCCACCATTGATGAGCAAGAAAGCTTGGACCTGATCCATCCTTTGGAATCCTAGTCCCAACCTTCCCCCCTCCCCAGACTTGGTACAGACCACTGACCAGCTTTAGCTCCACTGCAACTCAGACCTCTCAAGCTCCCTAGACTGTCCAGCTTTAGCCTCCCCAAGTAACAGAGATCCTAGGCACATGCCACCATGTCCAAAGCAGAGCTAGGATTGGAACATATGTTCTCTCACTCCAAACTGAGCATTCTTTATATTATGACATCATGGGAAGGATTTATCCCTGCTTCTGGACCTCAGGGTTGAGAAGTGTCAGGCAAGAAGCTAGAGTCTGGGAGTTAGTAACCTAGCCTACTCAAGCCAGCAAGCACTGAATCTTGCTATCTAGTAGTTCCCCACATGTATTTC
>JAQQSK010017265.1:0-10174 GCA_028658325.1 Potorous gilbertii | reverse complement strand
TGATATTGGCAATTATTTTGTTGTTTGTTTGCTTGTTTTTAAACAGAAACAAATACAAATACAATTTGGAAATGAAGAGGAGAAAGTTAACAAAATAGACATAGTTGTCACGCACTCAAATGTAATAACCAGTTGGGCAGTTGATCTGTGGTATGGTAGTGAACCTGCAGCCTTGAGGCCACATATGACCCTCTACATCCTCAAGCACGGCCCTTGGATCTGTGAAGTTTGGATTCAAAGGGCAACATTTGAATACCTAGGAGGTAACGTGGCCTCAAGGGCACAGTTTTCCCACCTTTAATCTGTAGGATAGGAAGGCCATAGCTGTGGCCAATATCCCCCCAAAGGGTTCCAGCTTCTTCATGAATCTATGTTGCTTATAGACAGTTGATTTAACAATAGAATGGAGAACCCAAACCTTTACTCTTGTGCTTAGGCCAGATCACAATATAGGGGTGATAGAGCTGTGTGTTTTAGGTGTGCAGAGAGCAAGAGAGCCAAGTAAGACTGATTTCTTTTTTTTACTCTAATTTCTTTATTTATTTTTAGTTTTCAACATTCATTTCCACAAGATTTTGAGTTCCAGATTTCCTCTCCATCTCTCCCCTCCACCCACCCCAAGACAGCATACATTCTGATTATCCCTTCCCCCCAATTGGCTCCACCTTCTATCACACTCCTCCTTTTTCTCTTCACCATCCCCTCTATTTTCTTGGAGGGCAAGATCAATTTCTATACCACATTGCCTGTATATCTTTTTCTCAGTTGCATGTAAAACAATTATTAACATTCATTTTTAAAACTTTCAGTTCCAACTTCCCTCCCTTCCTCCCTTCCCACCCATTCCCACCAAAAAGGCAAGCAATTCGACATATGTTACACATGCGTAGTTATGCAAAACACTTCCATAAAGTCATGTTGTGAAAGACTATATTTCCCTCCATCCTATCCTGCCCTGCATTTATTGTATTCTCTCTTTTGACCCTATCCCTCCTCAAAAGTATTTACTTCTAATTATGCTCTCCTCTCATTTGCCCTCCCTTATCATCCCCCCACATGCCCTTACCCCCACTTATCTCATTTTCCACTTCTTTCCTGTGGTGTAAGATAGATTTTTATAGCAAATTGAGTGTGCATATTATTCCCTCTTTAAGTCAAATGTGATTAGAGTAAGCTTTACTTTTTCCCTCTTACCTCTCCTTTCTTCCCTTCCATTGAAAAAGCTTTTTCTTGCCTCTTTTATGAGAGATAATTTGCCCCATTCTATTTCTACCTTTCTTCTCCCAATATATTCCTTTCTTACCCCTTAATTTTGTTTATTTAGATATCATCCCTTCCTATTCAACTCACCCAGTGCCCTCTGTCTACATGTATATGATTCCTCCAACAAGCCCAGTACTGAGGAAAATCTCAAGAGTTATAAATATTATCTTTCTGTGTAGGAATGTTATTTCTCTTTCCCATTTACTTATTTATGCTTCTCTTGATTCTTGTGTTTGAGAACCAAATTTTCTATTCAGCTCTGGTCTTTTCATCAAGAATGCTTCACAGTTCTCTATTTCATTGCATGACCATTTTTTCCCCTGAAGTATTATACTAAGTTTTGCTGGGTAGGTGATTCTTGGTTTTAATCCTAGTTTCTTTGACTTCTGGAATATCACATTCCAGGTCTTTCAGTCTCTTAAAGTAGAAACTGCTAGATCTTGTGTTATCCTGATTGTATTTCCACAATACTTGAATTGTTTATTTCTGGCTGTTTGCAATATTTTTTCCTTGACCTGGGATCTCTGAATTTGGTTACAATATTCCTAGGAGTTTTCCTTTTGGGATCTCTTTCAGGAGATGATCAGTAGAGTCTTCCAATGTTTATTTTACCCTCTGGTTCTAGACTATCAGGGCAGTTTTCCTTGATAATTCAATGAAAGATCATGTCTAGGGTCTTTTATGATCATGATTTTCAGGTAGTCTCATAATTTTTAGATTGTCACTCCTGGATCTATTTTTCAGGTCAGTTATTATTCCAATGAGATATTTCACATTGTAAGCTTTTTTTTAATTTCTTTAGTTTTGTTTTATAATTTCTTGATTTTTCATAAAGTCATTAGCTTCCTTCTCTTCCATTTGATGTTTAAGGAATAATTTTCTTTACTGAGCTTTTGGATCTCCTTTTCCATCTGACCAAGTCTACTTTTTAGGGCATTCCCCTCTTCATTGGCTTTTTGGATCTCTTTTGCCATTTGGGATAGTCTATTTTTTACAGTGTTATTTTCTTCAGCATATTTTTTGGTCTCCTTTAGCAAGCAGTTGACTTATTTTTCATAATTTTCATATATCACTCTCATTTCTCTTCCCAATTTTTGCTCTACTTCTCTTACTTGATCTTCCAAATCCTTTTTGAGCTCTTCCATGGCCTGAGACCAATTCATATTTTTCTTGGAGGTTTTGGATATAGGAATTTTGATTTTGTTGTTTTCTGCTTGCATGTTTTGGTCTTCCTTTTCACCAAAATAGGATTCTATAATCTGATTCTTTTTCCATTTTTTGCTCATTTCTCCAGCTATTTGCTTAACTTTTGAGTTCTTTGTTAAGGTAGATCTCTGTTTCCAGTAGTGGTGGGACTTGTATGGTCAGTCCCTGGATTCCCCCACAATCTGTGGGCCTAGAGCTTCAGAAACAGTGGTTGTTCTGCCTTGCTGCTGCTATTGTGGTTTCTGTGGCTGCTGTGGTTTCTCCATCCCTTCCCCCTTTTCTGCCATCCTGGGGCTGGGGTCAAACCATTTCACTCTTCTGCATTGGTCCCACAGGCTTTTTCCACTGACCTTCTAATTTATCCTCAGCATTTTGGTGTCCTAAAATCTGGAAACTACCACAGCTATGAGAGATTCAGTCTCCCCAAGGCCTACGCAGGTCCTGTCTGTACAAGAGCTGCCCACGCTGGACTGTGCCTTGCCCCCACCATGGCATTATGGACACTTCTCTGCCACTTTCCAAGCTGTCATGGGCTGGAGATTTGCTTCACTCAATCATTCTGTGGGTTCTGCAGCTTCAGAATTTGTTTAAAGCCATTTTTTATAGGCATTTTCCTAGGCTTGGTGGGGCAGCACTCTAGAAAGTATATGCTGTTCCTTCATCATTTTGGCTCTGTCCCCTCAAGACTTGTTTCTTAGTCATTCAATTAGTATTTATTAAACAGTTAATGGGATAGCTAGGTGGTGCAATAGACAGAATACCAGTGCAGGAATCAGGAGGATCTGAATTTAAATCACACCTCAGACACTTGACACTCACTGGCTGTGTGATCTTGAGCAAGTCACTTAACCCCAATTGCCTCATCCTGAGTCATCTTCAGTCATCCTTATGAATATCTGATCACTGGATTCACATGACTCTGGAGGAAAAGTGAGGCTGGTGACCTGCACAACCCTCCCTCTCTCAAAACAAAGTCAAGTGCAAATCATGTCATTATTTCTCTGATGGCATGGTCTTCTTTGGCAATGAAGGACAAACACACACACATTAAATAGCTATTATATGCCAGGCATTGTGCTAAATGCTTGGGATAAAAAAGAAAAAGTCTGTGCTCTGAAGCACAGAAAAAAAGGAAGTGATAGACTTATAGATTTCTGCGAAGTCTTTTTATTAAGCTTTGATTTGTCTCTTTCTTCCTTCCTTCCTTCCTTCCTTCCTGTCTTTCCTCTGTGTGACTGAGAAAGAATTGGATATTACACTAAATTATCCATGCCTTGGCACAGTATACACCCAAGACTTGGCTGAAATGTCTCTAGTTCAGGAAATTAAAACAAGTGTTTCCATGTTAACATCTTAGGTCTTCTCTATTCATTGATGAATGTATGTCAGAGGCTTTGGGACCCTAACACTCAGGGACTGGGTATCTAAGAAAGGATTCTGAAATGGAATGAAGGAAGGTGCATAAAGCTTCTGTGTTCCCATTAGTTTTTATTCTCAATCAGGTTATACTTAGGAGAGGATGAATTGCTGCTTCCCAGTGAGCACCAAGTTGAAATCAGAGAACCCCAGCTGACAAATTTTCTTCTCTTCACCATTCAGTTGGCCAGTCAGCAATACATACCAATCTCTGTCAGGCAGCCCATTCATTTTGTAAACAGAGAATGGTTCAGAGCCCATAATTTGCCAGAACTACTGACAACAGTGGGGAATTTCTGTGTGGTCCAAGAACCTGTCATCAGAAATAGTAGCTTCTCAGGTAGACAGTGAATTCGTGGGGATGTATCTAAGGCTAAGCATTGATACTTAATTGCTAGATAGGAGATTCTTGGTTAAATAGATACAGTGGATGGTGATGTTAACAAAAAACCTCACATAGAGTTGGAGATATGATCCTGGAGGGCAGAGAAAGCTCAAAACAGCCACTAAATGACTTTAGCCAAGTCATTCGCCCTGTCTGACACTTTGTTTCCTCATCTATAAAATGAAGACGTTGGACATAGTAATTGCTTAGGTTCCTTCAGTCTCTAAAATTCTATATGTCTATGACTATGCATTAACACTCATTTGCATAGGTAATGATTCCTTTATCAAGAACTCCAAATCTGTTTCCAGAGGAGGTAACAGATAGATCAAGGACATGCTTGGGTCCATTTATCCTTTTCACTTTCTAGTACTCTGAAAAATTATGGAATCTCGTTTTCTTTGAATTAATATTCCATTATATCCATTAAATCATGAGAATTATTATATTATAATTTTAATATCTTATTATAATTATATTAATTCTTCAAAGTAAGAATAATAAAAGAATTAAATAAGAAAGACTAATTAAAAAAATAATATGGAAACATTATAAGAAGAAGAGATAGACTTGTTTAGACAGTCTTTTTTCCATTAGTGAACATTGCAGTAAATAGAAGAATCTCTTTAAAAGACTTGCCAAGCTGGGTGGCAGGTGTAGAATAGAGAGTAGAATGAAGCAGAAAATGAAAAAAAAACATGATAAAAGACACGAATTAACTAGGTGTATGTTTCCAGAAACAGTGTGGGCACTAGTTATCTTTGGAAAAAAAAATAGATTTGAAAAAAGTCAGCTGTAATCGAGTCCATTTTCTCATTCTAATATTTAAGAGAAGCAAGAACATATTAATAAGCCCTAATAATGCTAAGTAACACAGCATAGGTCAGCAGAGTCCTTCTGACATGGGCCAGGAAGAGGTCATCAGGACTGGCTGCTAGCAAGAATTATGAAGAATGAAGGGAAGGTACAGAGACTTAAAAAAAAGTTATCAACTAAACATGATCTCCTGTGCTGAGTGCACACAGCATGATGTATGATTGTTGATTGCAAGAATATAATTATATGCTGAACACAAGCAAAAGTCAAGAATGAAGCACATTCCTGGAATGGTACTTTTGGCAAAGCCAAAGAGAAGAGTGTCAACCTAGAGTGATAGAGGAACATTAGAATGGAAATGAGGCTGCCCGGGTTCTTGTCTTGATTCTGTTGCTGAAGAGCCACACCAGTGTGAACAAATTCATTGCATCTTTGGACTGTTCTGACTATAGGAACTCTTTTTCTGAGGCTAAGCCTAAATTTGCCTCTCTGCAACTACCAGGCTTTGTTACCAGTTTTGCTCCCTGGGGCCAAGCAGAATCTGCCCACCCTTCCACATCATAACCCTTATAATACTTGAGGAAAAATTAATCATGCTTCTCTTTTGACCCACTCACACCCACCCAAAAGCTTTTCTTGTCTAGTCCAACTATCTCTAATTGCCTTAACTTTTTTATCGTCTCTTCACCATCATCATTGTCCTCTTCTGTACAGTCTAGCTCATTGATAATTTTTTTCTAAATATGAATCACAGAACAACACTTCATTAGCAAGCATCTATTAATTGCCTACAATGTGCTTGCTGGGTGCTATACTAGGGTGTAGATGGAAGACAATGAAATAGTAATCGCATGCAAGAAACCCACAATATAGCAGTGGAGATAAAATATACATACATACATACATACATACATACATACACCTACTAACTTTTTTGGAGGGAAGGCCACACTACCATCTGAAAGGATCAGAAGTATTCATTTAGGAAATTATGCTTAAGATGATATTTGAAGGAAACTAGGGAAGCTAAGATTGTTGTGTTTTTCCTTCATTCTCGAAGAGGACCATGACATGAAGAAGCTGACATGACTTGCAGTTGACTTTAATCTGAGTGAGAGAGGGCTGAGGGGAAGTTAAGAAGCAGAGAAATTTTGAGGCAAGAGAGCAGCTTGCCTTTGCATAGGAATGGAATGCCCCTGACCTCAGCATATAACCAAAATCATTTCTCAGGGAGAAGGGGAGGGCAGGAGGGAAAGAGAGAATTTGGAATTCAAAATTTTAAAAAAAATGATTGTTAAAAATTATTTTACATGTAACTGGGAAATATGTAATGAAACAAAAATAATTTAAAAATAAAGAAACAGAATGTCCCCTTTAAGGAACAGTCAGAAGCCCAATTTGACTAGACCATAATAATACTGGAAAATCAGGTTCAGGGAAGGCTTCAAAGGATTGAAAATGTCAAACATGAATTTTTATCTGATTCTTAAAGCAATAAGGAAGCACTGAGGCTTACTGAGAGGGTTTGGGGTGGTGGTCGTATGGTCAGAACTGGTCTTTAAGAAAATGATTTTGGTAAGTAAATGAAGGGTGAATAGGTATTGGAACCAATATAAAGAATGGGGAAATGATCTACATGTATGCCTGAGCAAATGGAGAGAATGGGTCTTATATAAGAAATGGGATGAACATACAAACAAGCTTTGGCAATTGAACAGATGAGAAAGACTGGAGAGGGAAGCGGGAATGACAGAAACAGAGACCATGGGTGACCAGAAGAATGTCGCTTTCTTAAACAAAAATGGGAAAATTCAGAAAAAATGAGTTTTGGGGGAAGTTATTAGGTTCTCTTTTAAATAGATGGCTCTGGGGCACCCATTTTTTTCAAACTAATTTTATTTTTATATCTTTTTTGTCGTATAATTTTCCAGTGTATCTGTCTTTGTCAATATCTTGGTTGTAGTTTTGCTAACTCTCTCCCTCCAACTCCTTCAAAGTCATCCTTTATGTCAGAGAATAAAAAGGGGTGGCGGGTTTACCAAACTAACCACCATATGGACAAAATTTGTCATCCTATAAAGGATTTCACACCTATGGGAGCCACCTTAGAAAAGAAGAAAAAGTAGTTCCTTCTTCTCTCTCTTCTTAGAAAAATTTTGTCATTTTAATTTCACAGCATTCAGGTTTGAGTTTTAATATTGCTATTGTACTTTACATTTGCATTTTTTCAGTCATTGCTTTCCTGGTTATGCTTACTTAACTTTCCTTCAGTTAGGACATCCAATATGAACCATCCAATAGGGAGTTTATGATTCAAGTTTATTATTCAAGACTATAGTCCGACCAGAGCAGGATATGGAAAATTTAACAATATCTCCCTAGCCTTGGCACTATGCTTCCCTTAAATTAACTGAAGATTTGTGTAAGTTGTTTTTGGTTTTCTTTTGTAGCCACAGCATCCATCGACTGATTTTAAGCTTAAAATTCATTTAAATTACCGGATCTTTTGTTCAGATGACCTGCTATCTAGACCTCCCATCTTATACCTGAGAAATAGATATATTTGTTTTTAAACTAAAAAAATTTTAAACTAAAAGGTAAGATTTTAAATTCATGCCTATTAAATTTCATCATATTTGATTTTACTCAAAATCCTACCATATCAAAATCCTTTTGGATCATGACTACAAAGAAAATATTAGTTCTTCTTCCTAGAATGATGTCATGTGCAAATCTGCATACCTCCCTAGCTGCCCATTCCCATTGCTCTGATACCCTGTGCCAGCCTGGTCAATCTAATTGTTGCTGCTTTCCAGAATTCTACAGCTGTGCCACCTCATTGGAAGTCTGGCTCCAATGTGTCCTTATGTTATAGCCAATTGGTGGGAAGTCATACCACTTACATGTGTCACATTGCACCTGCTTTTGGGTCTGCTCTGAGAGTCAGTTCAACTTAGCCTGTATTCCATCTTTCTCTGCTAGTGGCTTGGCTATATTTCAGGATCTTGTGGCTAGTTAGCTTGCCTTGGCCAGTTTACATTTCCATTTAAATTGTTTGTTTTTGCATTTTATTGATGCATTTGGATTTTACATCTTGGTCATTTTCCTTATTACCAAGAAAAAAAGAGTTAAGCCAAGTGACACAGCCAGCATCTCTGACAGTTTCTTACTTTTAACATGTGTGAATTGGGTGAAATGGTCCCTAAAGTCCTTTCCAACTCAAAATCTGTTATATCTGAGTGTATAGATTCTATTATAACTAAAAGGGATCATAACATCATAGACCTTGAGCTAGAAGGGACCAAAGGGATAATTTGTTCCAACTTATTCATTGTACTGATAAAGGCTGGGACTCAAGGAGATAAGTGGGCATTTAACTTGCTCTGGGATTTCATGTGGGTACAGTTTATGTGCAATTCTTCTTCCCTCTCCTATTTTCCTCAGGGATTGAGATTTTCACAAAGAAACAGACAGGTTGTAACATATAAAACATTATTACCTTCTACTTCTAGCTAGATTACATAACAGATTTCTGTTATATATCACCTCGGAAAAGGCAGAGGAGAGAGAGAAAGAGAGAGAGAGAGAGAGAGAGAGAGAGAGAGAGAGAGAGAGAGAGAGAAAGAGAGAGAGAGAGAGAGGGAGTGGGCAGAGAGGCACACAGATTTAGAACAAAGAGTACAGGTCAGGGATTGGCCATCAAAGCAGTGCAGGGGGCGCTGTACCCTTCTGGTACTGTAATGCTTTAGACTCTATTTTAGCTGTAGCAGAATTACAAGACTTAAGCGAATGGTCAGAAATGTCTCCTTCAGATTGAAAAATAGGTAGGATCTATCTGGCACAATTTTAAATTTCCACGTCTTTTCCTTGAAACATAGGATCCCCATACATAGCCTTTATCATCTCTAAAACAGAGCATTTAATGGACTTTGTCTTTATAAGGCCAGGGAACCAAGTCTTGGCTTTTGTGTAATATACCATCAATGGGCATGAAGATACGAAGAAGGTGGAAAGAGGGATGGAGGACAAGTCAAAGACCAATAAAAATCAGACTCCCATTTCTGCCTTGCCCAGCATGGAACAGGTTCTCATAGGTTAGCAAAAATAGTGAAAGGTTAATAATTGACAAAGAGTTTCACTCTCATGGCACCGACAGAAGGTCAGTTAAGTAAAGAGGGACGTATTTAGGGTACATGATTGGGTAGAAGGGACTTAAAAATAGACAATATTCTAGTTTACCTAATCCCCCAGCTTCTTGTTTCTTATTCAAACTTGGTTTATCCTATGACTTCTCACCATTCTATTTGGGCCTGTAGGAATACTACCCATCGTTTAGCTTCCATGTCCAATACTATCTTCTACATGATGATTTATTTTGCCCTTCCCCTCTCTAAGATAGATGTAGGCTTTCTCTCCACAGAATCTCTGTAGAAATTACAAACTGAGCTGTGACTCAAGATAGGATTTTATATTTATATTTATAAATATATGTTTATAAATAAATAAAAATATTTATATTTTCTCTCATGTTTCACAATAAACTTCTCAGTGATAATTATTATTTTTTCTCATTTATTTCCTAATTTCCTCTGGCTTGAAACACAATAGAAAGAGTAGGAAAATAATGTCTTTTTTATTTAAAGATTCAAATCCTTCTTGATTAGTCTAAGGAAAGCAGTTGTATTATTTTTAGTTACCTATTTTTCTAGGAAAAGCTTCTTAGTTAGAATGATGAAAGACCTTTAACTCATGCTTTACATATGAAGATAAATTGAAGAAATGAGGAATGTTTAGACTGAGGAAAGAAATAGCAGGGTGATGATAACTGTCATTAAATACTTGAAGGGTGCTCACATTCAAGAAGTGTTGATCATATCCTATTTAGTCTCAAGGGACAGAAATATGAGCAATGAGTGGTCTTTTCAGAGGCAAATTTAGCTTCATTTTTTCACTATGCTACCCCAAAGTCAAATGTACCACATTGGGAAATTATGATTCGTTAAAGATCTTCAAGCAAAGACTAAATGATATTTGCTTAGTGCATCATAGAGAAAATTATTGTTTAAGGTATGAGTAGATCAGGGATTC
>JAQQSK010017264.1:0-10174 GCA_028658325.1 Potorous gilbertii | reverse complement strand
AAGTCACTTAACTCTGATTGCCTTCCCCCAAGAAAAGAAAGAAAGAAAGAGACAGATGCCCCAGGAATATCAAAAACAACAATAATCACAACTTGTGCTTTATCAGTGAAAACAAAACAAAACGTTTTCACACAGAGCATGAATCAGCGGTGCAGGAGAGAGTGCTAGGCCTGGAGTCAGGAAGACCTGGTACCAAATCCTGCCTCACTCACTTAGCTGTCTGACTGTGGGCAAGTCACTTAACCTCTCTGTGCCTCAGTTTCCTCATCTGTAAGAAAAGAGGGAGCTGGACTTGATGGTTCCCCTTCCAGCTTTAAATCCCATGATAGCCAGTGCTTAAAAGTTTGCAAAATGTTTTTACAAATTTTATCTCATTTTATCCTCATGACAAATCTGAACAGTGTCACTATTATTCCCATTTTACAGAGGAGGAAACTGAGGCAGAGATGAAGCAACTTGCTCTGGGTCACACATCGAGTAAGTGCCTGAGGTCAAATTTGAATTCAGGTCTTCCTGACTCTAGGTCCAGTGCTCTCTCTACTGAGCCGCCTAGCTGGTTATTGAATTAAATAAACTGCTGCATTGAAAGAGACTTCAGTTCTAAGGTGTGCTGGTGTGTGTATCTTTTCTTAAATTTTCTGACACCTTAAGAACTGTAGAACTCTTGATACAGGTTCCTGTGTACCTGAAATCTAAGTGAAGTCACTTAAGTAATAACCTCTCAGGGGCTATTATCTGTCTGTATTAGGGTGGGGTTTTTCTATTCCAGGAAGGAATCCTGTGCATTCCAACCCTCTCCCACCAGGAGACAAATTTCAGGCCCAGAGAGGTGAATATACCTGCCCAAGGTCACACAGCAAATCCTCACTCCTGTGACCTCTGAGGAACTGAACTGCTTAATACCAAAGCCATGTATTTGTTATCTCCATCATCATCATCATCACTATGGTGTTGTGGTTTTTTTTTTTTAAAATAATAACATTTGAGACTTGGAGAAGTTGAGTAATTTGCCCAAGGTCACACAACTATAGACACTGGTAGGACTCAAATTCCTTGATCTGAGTACACATCTGAATACTTTTTTGAATTTGTGTAGAGAAGTGTATTTGGAATCAGAAGATGTGAATTTGAATCTCAGCATATTTATTTACCACCTAAAGGACTTTTAGCAAGGAATTTTGTCTCTTTGGGTCTCAAGTTTTCTTATCTGTACTAAAAAAAAACACAAAAAACAAGAAACAAACCTCTAGAGTTCTTTGTAGCTTTAAAACCCTAAATGATGTTTGACGTTACCCAGTGCACTCTGGCAGAGCTGGGGAGAGAAACTAGAGGGTGAGCCTCCTCATGACAGCTGGCAGCCCCCAGACCACTTTCCTCCTGAGCAAATGCTCCTTGCCCACCTTGCCCCTTGTTTTGATCTGAAAGGCTCAGGAGGAGGGTTGTGTCTGTCTCTATTGTCAGCAAAACCAACAGGGATATTAACCAGAGCCTGAGGAAACAGGTAGAACTCAGCAGCATAAAATAACCTTCCACCTGTTGCTACAACATGAAATGGGCACTCAGCCTGGTCTTTCTCCCCTAGGCCTGTGTGGAATGGGCTGTAAATTGCCCCTCATCCCTTTGTCCAAAGATCCTCCCCATTTTTCTCTTATGCCTACCAACTACTGCTTACTCCACACCCAGAGCACATTAAATGCCTACATCTAACAAGTATGTGTGTGTGTCTTCTTCCAGTATAACGTAAGCTGCTGGACAAGAGTGATTTTTTCCCATTTTTTGTTTGTTTTTGTATCTCACTTTTGCACATACTAAGTGCTTAACAAATGTTGGATGAAATGAGTAAAATTATCACCCAGTCAATGGTGCATCACCTCAGAGGGAAGGTGGAAGAGGGGAGGTCGGTCCTCAGAGTTAGAAGAGGGTAGGGGAGAACAACAAGATAGGAAGTCCTATAGATGTCAGTCAACAAACATTTATTAAGCACCTACCATGTGTCTACCACTGCCAAGCCCATGGAATATAAATTCAACATATACCCTTCACCCCTTCTGCATCCTGGCTGGGAACAGCCAGTCACATCAGGCTGATGATCCTGTTTCTAGAGTAAGAATTCTTTAAGTAGGATGAGGGGAGAAGGGACCCTTCAGGGGGGGAAAAAATTACCTTTAATTTCAATATAATTCCTTTCCTCTGTAATCCTGTATATTTTATTTTCTGCACTTAAAACGTCTTCTGACAAGGGTCCATAGGCTTTACCAGACCACCAAAGGGGTCACCAACAAACAGAAAAGGTTGAAACCCTGCCCTAGAGGGCCTAGCTTAAACTCTGCCTTTCATCTAGGGCCCTGGCTCCCATCTCAGTGCAGATTTTGACCATCTTGTGCTTGTCTCAGAGCCAGGAAACCCAACACCAGGAAGGGGAAAGTACTGGGGATTCAGTCAGAGGCAGGGAGTTTACTCAGAGGAATTTGTCCTAGTTAGAGAATCCAGGCTCCACACTTTCCTACTCTCATTCCCCTCCCCACCAATGGCCTAGGTGAGAAAGACTAAGAACAAAAAAACTTGGGCACTGTTTCCCCTCTGCCTGTCCTCTAATTCCGAGGCCAGAGGCTTCCTTTCCTGCCTTGGTACTGAATAGCTGATATTCCCCAGACAACCCTGTAAGGTTGGGATTCCAATTTGCTGTGTGACCTTGGGTGAGTGTATTCACCTTTCTGGGCCTGAAATTTGTCTCCAGCTGGGAGAGAGTAGGAATGCACAGGGTTCCTTCCTGGTATAGAAAAATAAATGCAAACATTCCACCCTGATATGGGGAAGGTGGTACAGACAGAAAATAGCCAAGATGTAAGTGACTTCATTTAGATTCCAGGTACACAGGAACCTGGGTCAACAGTTCTTAAGGCCTCAGAAATTGAAAAGCCTCCCCATCCTCCTTCCACACACACACAAACACACAGAGACACACACACAGAGACACACACACAGAGACATACACACAGACACACACATACACACACACAGAAACATACACACTCACAGACACACACACACAGACACAGACACACACACACAAAGACACGCAGACACCCACACACTCACAGACACACACAGACACAAACACAAACACACACACAAACACAAACATACACACACACACACACACACACACACACACACTAGAACAGGAGGCCTGTTTTAACAGGGCAATTTAATTTAACAAACACTTATTAATCGGTCTATTATGTGATTGGCAGCTCTAGGCTCTGCCCTAGAAGAGCTTTTTGTTAAGTGGAGGTGATGAGACAGGGCAGACAAAGCCAGCAGACCAGGCAAGATTCATCAATACTCAGGTAGGGTGCAGAAACAAAGCAATAATGGCAGCTGGCATTTACGGAGCCTTTAATAAAAACAGGCATGATAATCGCAATGTTTACAAAGAGCTTTACGTATGTGAACTAATTTAATCTTCCTATCAGTCCCTGCAAGTGGATGTTATCTCGATTTTACACATGAGGAAACTGAGACAGATGGTGATGAGGTTTAGAGTTGGTAGAGCTGGTTCAGGTGTGAAAGAATTCACTTTGACCTTCTCTTTTGCCTTTGGGAGCTTTATTGGCTCAAATGTGGGTCTCCTAGCAAAAACGCTAAGCAGGACTCCCATATTTGGGGGAATTAAACTTATGTAGGGATTTCCCAATGATGATGTTGTTTTAGAGGTTTTTGGGGGGTTGAAGATTAGGGACAGGATGAGGAAAATGGATGACAGGATAGGAGACACAAGATAAGGGAGATAGGAGAAATTTATGACTCAGGATAGGGGGGAGAAAAGGAATTCTTTGGTTTAGGATAAGGGGAAGTTTTATGGTATTTCAAGATAAGAGGAAGAGACTTTAGGACTACTTCAGGTTAGAGAATAAACTAGAGACTTCACAAAGTACTAGAAAAGCAACTCTTAACCCTTAGAGAACCATTTGTATCCTCATCAATAAAAGTTAAATGACTTGCTCCGGGTCACACAGCTAGTAAGTTTTGAAGGCAGGATTTGAATTCAAGCCTTCCTAATTCCAAGTGTGGCACTCTATCTATCCTCTGTACCTATTGACTATTTTAAGGCTGGGAACGGTTTTTATCTCAGGCTCCAAAGATCAGGTCCTCAAAGGGTCCATAGATAGATTTCAGGAGCTCTGAATACATGAACTTGTATAGAGGAAAAAATACATCTTTATTTTCACTAAACTTTAACTCACATTTAACATTTCCTTTAATTATGCATTTTAAAAATATTATTCTGAAAGTTCATAGACTCTGGGTATAGCCTGGGTGTCATTTTTATTAGGCCTTTTAAAAGATATTGGCTAGAAAAGAGTTTCTGGTCATCCCTATTGCCATTGCTAGCTATGCAACCTTGGGTAAATCACTTACTCTCTAATCTGTTCTGTAAAATGGCCCTCTTCAGCTGAGAGACTCCTTGTAATTTAGAGGCAGCTAGGTGGTACAATGGATAGAGAACTGAACTTGAAGTCAGGAAGACAAAGCTTCTTCAGAATCTAGCTAAGTGATAGTATCCAAGTCACTTATCCTCTTTCAACCGCAGTTTCCTCATCTGTTATGTGGGGGTAATACTGGAGGCACAGGATAGGGTGTCAGACCTGCAGTCACTTAACCCTGTTTGCCTCAGGTTTCTCATCTATAAAAATGGGCTGGAGAAGGAAATGGGTTTCCCATTTCCATTCCAGTATCTTTACCCAGAAAACTCCAAAATGGGGTCACCAAGACTTGGGCATGATTGAAATGACTGAACAAAAGGTGGTACAATGGATAGAGCACTGGACTTGGATCCAGGAAGACCTGAGTTCAAATCCTTTCTCTAACTGTGTGATGGTGTACAAGCCACTTACTCTCTCTCAGCCTCAGTTTCCTCATCTGTAACATGGGGGTAATAATGCCTACCCTGCAGAGTTGTGAGGATCAAGGGAGAAAAGATATGTAAAATACTTTGCAAACCTTTAAGCCCTATATAGATAACTCCTTGGGGCCTATGTACTCAAGGACTAGATGATTTCTAAGGTCTCTCTCAGTGCTGAAGAATTATTCTTGTGTAAGGATATAAACCCAACTCTAACTGCTTCCCAAGTCAGCCCAAACATGGTTGTCTCACCCACTTGTTTCGACTCACTGGCTCAGAAACCTTTGGGGGAACCTATATTTTTCCAGTAAGCAGCAGAGGTGGACAAAGCTCCAGGAAATTATCTAGTGGCTTAGTATTTATGATTAAAATTTACTCTGCCAATACTGTGGAGGTCAAGATCACCATCCTATTGATAAAGAGCTGTGAAGGAAAAACAAGTCCATGGCAGGCCTGAGACTTTGGGGAGAGGTGACTACTCACCTTCCGTTTTTCTTATCACAGCCACTGGGCACCAGTGAATTCAAACTTACTGAACCCATAACTTGACCTGTTCCAACATGTACCTTTCCCAGCACTGGCAGCTGCCTCCTTACCTTCATAGAATTGCTGGCAGGTCTTGCTGGTTGGATGGGACCCCACCACACAGGGGAGGGACTACTGGGCAGCACCAAGGTGGCAAGAGGTGGGGGGATGGTAATTCCCAGGGGGCCTCATTACCATGATGTCCCTCAAACTCATTCTCATTCTAATGCATTCTCTTTCCTCAGAAAACCCTTTCCCCCTCCTCACTTATGAATTTCCCTATTTCTACTGAAGGTGCTACCATGTTCTGAGGTATCCTGACACAACTTTAGTGCTATCCTTGACTCCTCTGTCTCCCTGTTGTTATGTTTCCATATCAGCTGCCAGATCTCCTTGTTTCTTCCTCCACCATATTTCCCACACTCTTCTTCTTTCTACTCAAAAGACTTTTACTCTGACTTAAACTATCATCATTTCTCACCTGGAACACTGTCCTAATGGGACTCTTTGTTTCAGGTCTCTCTCCTTAATTCATCTGAACACAGCTTTCAAAGTGCTTTTCTCCAGTACAACTCTGCCTATTTGACTCTCCTACTCAGTTAACTCCAGTGAGTCCCTATGGTACCTAGGATCAAATAAAACCTCCTCTGTGCAGCTTTCAAAGCTCTTCATAATCTGGTCCTAACCTACCTTTCCAACCTCATTGTACGTTACTCCCCTTCCTGTACCCTAGAGTCCAACTCAACTGGTATTCTCAATCTTCTGCACAAGTAACCCTCCATCTCCCATCTCTTTGTAGCATTGGCTGGACCCCTTGACTGTAATGCACTCCAAGCTCACTTCTGCCTCTTAAAATCCCTTATTTTCTTCAGAACTAAGCTCAAGGAATCCTTCTACATGAAATATTTCCTGAGCATCCCACCTGCTAGTGCCTTTACCTTCAACATTTACCTTAGATTTCTGTTATACATACTTATGTACATGTTGTCTCCTTGAGGGTTGGTAGTATTTCTTTTTGTATTTGTATCCTTAGCACCTAGGACAGTACCAAGCATAGAGAATGCTTGTTGATTGACCAATTAAATCATGGATGTGGGTTCCAATTGAGGGTCCAGTGGGTGACACAATTGTATTTAATTAGCATCTATTTACTATGTGCCATACATAATGGTTGTTAACAAGGCTCATGAAACTTACACGTCTGAGCTGGGGTTGACATGGGGGGAATGACACACCATGTAAACAGATAAATAACACTCAAGGCAATCTGAGAAAGGACAAAGCGTTAACAACTTGGGGGATCCAAGAAGGTCTTGCATAAGAGATGCCACCTGAATTGAGTGTTGAAGGAAGATAAAGATTCTTAAGGGGTAGGTGGCACAGTGGATTAGAGCACCAGCCCTGAAGTCAGGAGGACATGAGTTCAAATCTTCCCTCAGACACTTACTAGCTGTGTGACCCTGGGCAAGTCATTTCAATCTGTTTGCCTCAGTTCTCTCATGTGTGAAATGAACTGGCAAAGCAAATGGCAAGTCATTCCAGTCATTCTCTAGCAAGAAAACCCCAAATGGGATCATGAAGAGTCAGACATGACTGAAATGACTGAACAACAAGGAAAGGATACCAAAAGGGGGAAATGTAGAGGGAGAGCATCTTGACTTGGGGAACTATCTAGCAAAGGCATGGAGGCAAAGGATGGAATGCTGGGCTGGGAGGGAGAGAAGGGTAGGTAGAAGCCATGATGGAACATTTAGATGCCAGACTAAGGAATATGTACTTTATCCTTATATAAATAAAGCCACTTAGGTTTTATTCAAGATTTGTGAGCAAGGGAATAAATATAGGTCTGTGCCTTAGGGTAACTTTGACAGCTGGGTAAAGGATGGATTAAGGAATGGTAAGGCTGAAAGTAGGAAGGCCAAATAGGAAGCTACTTCAAGTGAGAGGTGATGAGCAGTGAAGGAAGTGCTGGCTATATACTGGAAGAGAAGGGGATGGATGTAGGAAACATTGTGAAGGCAGAACTGACAAGACTTTGAAGCTGTTTGGATGGGATGAACGAGGGAGAGGAAAGAACGAAAAATGAGAAGGGTTGGTAGCATAGAGCCTAGACTGAGGAAGATGGATCTGAATTCTCTCTCAGGCCCCAGCTCTGTGACTTCAGACAAGTCACCAACTTCTCTCAATCATACTCAGTTTTCTCATCTGTAAAATGGAGATAATATTTGGAGGCAGCACATACCTCCCAGGCTACTTGTGTGCTTGACCTGTGTAAAGAAAGCACCTGCAAACTTTAAGGCACTACGGAAATTTCATTTATTTTCATATTATCACTACTATCATCATTATTGCAGTTGTTAACCAGGAACGAAAGAAGGATTTATTAAAAGCTAACCATGTACCAGGCAATGAGCTAAGCTCTTTGCACATTCAAACCTTACAACAACCCTGGGACGGAGGTGCTGTTATTATCCATTTATAGTTGAGGAAACTCAGACAGACAGAAATTAAATGACTTGCTTAGGGTCACATAGTAAGTGTTTAAGGCCACATTTGAACTCAGCTCTTTCTGACTCCAAGCCTAACACTCTATCCACTGCCTCCTGCCACTAAGTTACTGAAGTTCAGACATTTCAGTCAAGTCTAGCTCATCTGGGATCTCATTAGGGATTGCTTAGCAAAGACGCTGGAGTGGTATGCCATTTCCTTTTCCAAATAATTTTACAAATGAGGAAACTGAGGCAAACATGGTTAAGTGACTTGCCCAGACTCACACAGCTAGTCAGTGTCTATGGTCAGATTTGAAGTCAGGAAGACTCATCTTCCTGATTCCAAGCCCAGTACTCTATCCACTGTATCATCTAGCTGCCCTGGTAATTAGCAGGATATAGTCATTTGGAGCAAGAGAAAGCTTTGGCATGCAATGAGTCACTGGATCTAAAGTCAAAGGACTGAGTTCCATGTCTGCTTCTTACTACCCTGAACCTCAGTTTCCTCATATGTAAGATGGGTGAAATATACTGTCTGCCTCACTGAATTGCTGTAATCAAAATGCTTCATGAAAATGAAAACTCTCTAAAAATATAATGTAGGGAGCTACTTGGTGCAGTGGATAGAGTTCCAGCCCTGGAATCAGGAAAACTCATCTTCCTGAGTTAAAATCTGGCTCCAGACACTTAATAGCTGTGTGTTCCTGGGGAAGTCTCTTATTTATTTCAGTTTCCTCATCTATAAAATGAGTTGGAGAAGGAAATGTCAAACCACTTTAGGATCCTTGTCAAGAAAATCCCAGTGGGATCAGGAAGCTAGACAATAACACTAAATATGATTTATTATTGTTGTTGCAAATGGTGGTGGTAGTGGTGGTGTTACTAGACCTAGGTGACTGTATTTCCCTGGTCCATCCAAAACATGCATCCACTTCTCTGGATCAGCTCACCTCTCTGACACCTCCTTGACTGGGTCTTTACTTACTTGTTCATTCACTTTATGGGCAATCAGTGTGGTTCCTTCTTCCACTTCTGTGGCATTAATTGGTTGCATCCTTAGTGCCACCTAAAGAAAGATTTCCTGTTAGGCTCAATGAAGCTAAGGTTGAGGGATAAGGAGTCCCACATCCAAGAGAATCAAAAGGCTTAGAGAGGATCATTTATTAGCTCATAGCCTGAGAGAGAGGGTTAGGTTGGCCCTGTTTGTCCTGAGCACTCCCCTCATTCTTCCTTCTCCCATTCTCATGCTTCTTTCAGCTCTCTATCCAACAACATATAGTTGTCCGATTCAATGTAAGTTAACATACATTGATTGAGCACCTGCCATAGGCACCTGAGAGACAGACAAAACAGTCCCTGCTTTCAAGGAACTTATACATTCAACTGGCAGGATGTATACAAGTGAATAGACACAAAGTGATGAATGGAAAGCAATACCAAAGGATTTCAAGAGAGATAATGCTAAAAAACAGGGGAGGATCCTCAAAGGTTGTGTGATGGAAGTGGTACCCATGCTGTGCTTTGGATGAATCTACAGATTCTAAAAGGTGGAGGTGAGAAAGGAGCACATTCCAGGAATTTAGGATCACCTGTGCAAAGAGCAAGGGGTAAGGGATAGGATGTCATGTAGGAGAAACAGACTGCAGATCAGTTTCATTGGAACAGAGAATGTGTAAAGAGGAGTGTGTGTGTGTGTGTGTATGTGTGTGTGTGTGTGACAGAGAGAAAAGGACAGAGAGAGGGAAGGGGAGAGAGAAGAGAGAAAGGGAGTGAGGAGAAAGAGAGGGAGAGAATGATAGAGACAAAGAGGTACAGAGAGGTAGAGAAAAAGAGAGAGTGAGAGGAGACAGAATCAGAAAGATTGGGAGGAAAAGAGGGGGAGAGACACAGTTATAGAAAGAGTAAGGAGAGGGTGACAGAAAGAAGAGAGAGATGGAGATGGGGAAGTCATCACTTCTCTCTCTGTCTCACTTGCCCCGAGGGTTATGCCATTTTGTCACTGACTGGCCTTTCTAAGGTCCATGGAGTCAGACCAGTGCAAAGGTCCAAATGCGGGATAGGCTTAAAATACCCACGAGGTTAGCAGCAATGACAATCCCAGGGTCTCCTTTATAGTAATGATAATCCTATCAATAAAGCTAGCATTTATATAGCTTTACCTTCACATGTTGCCTCCATCACAATGATCCTAGAAGATACATGCTATATTATCTCCATTTTACAGATGAGGAAACTGAGGCAGACAGAGGTTAAG
>JAQQSK010017263.1:0-10175 GCA_028658325.1 Potorous gilbertii | reverse complement strand
CGATTCCCAGGGGGTCCGAGTCCCAGAGATCCCCCGCTCCCCTCTCAGCCCGTCTCTCTCACTGACCTGTGCGTCTGTGGGTGGAGGGACCTTCGCGGCCACTGGAGATTCAAGTCCCTGACGCCTGCTGGGCTCTGCTGGCTCCTCTCAGTGCCGCGTGGCCGGGGCGGGGGAGGGGAGCGCTCGGCTGGGCAGGACTCCGCTCCCATCTGGGGCACCTTTGCGGTCGGTTCTTCAGGGCTCTCTGCAACGGAAATCTCCTTCACTGTGTTGCTGCATGGCCTCCACTGCTCCAGAATTTGTCAGGAGTTCTTTTTACAGGAAATCTATGGGCTGTGGGTTCGGACCTAGCATAGGTGAGTCTTTCTACTCCGCCATCTTGGCTCCGCCCCCCTCTTCTTTTATTTTTCTCTGTTGGTGAATGATATATGTGCCTCATTGAAGGATATTGTTAACCTCTCAAAAGCTGCCTTTACTTTTGGAAAAAGCAGATCAAGGAACCTGTGATAACAGACCCTCTTGTGTATGTCAGGAAGCTTACTGATACAGTGTCTCATAGAATCGTTAGCCTAAACTTTCAAAGTTCTAATTTTTATGGAATTATTTCCTTCAGCTAGCTTTTGATTCTCTTTTTTTCCCCCATTTGGCTAGTTCTATTTTTTAAGCAGCTGTTTTCTCCAGTTCCCAGTTATTGACACTCTTGCACACTACTCTCATTTCTTTTCCCAATTTTTATTCTATCTCTCTTATTTTAATTTTGAAATGCTTTTTGAATTCTTCCAAGAAAGTTTTTGAGCCACCACCATATCTGTCTATCTGTCTATCTTATCTTATCTATCTATCTATCTATCCATCTTCCATTTTGAGACTGTGCATATAGGCGTTTTGGCATTGTTGTCCTCTTCTGCATTTGTTTTTCATTTTCCCTATATTAACTTTCTGTGGTCAGATCTCTTAATTATTTTTTCTCATTTTAAATCTACTTGGTAACTTTTAAAATAGAACTCAGCTACTATGGCACAGGGGTCACTTTCCTGAACTTCTTTTAATAGGAGCTATAGTCCTTGTCATTGGTTTTCTGGAATGGCTACTCTAATTTTCTGCTTGCCTGGGGAGTGCCCAAACACAGTTATACCTGTTGTTCTGAGGTTTGGGGGTTGGCAATTTGGCTTCTGTGATGCAGACAAAGGTCTCATTGCTGGCTTACTGTGCCATTAACATTGCTCATCCAGAACTGATGGGCCTTTGTTGCTGATCTGTGCTGTGGCTAATAGACTCCCAGTAACTTGCCCAGATACCATCTTATCTGGGCTGCATTCCCTTTTTCTCACACGAGATGGACCTTTTCTGAAGTCTTTGTAAGTTATCTTAACCTGCAAAATTGTTTCACTCCATCTTTTTATGCATTCTGTTACTCCAGAATTCACTCAAAGGGTTGATTTAATGTTGTTTCCAAGGGAAACTGGGGAGAGTTCAGGGAATTTCCTGGCTTCTGTCTGTCATCTTGGATCTACCCAGGTGCTGATGTTTAATAATAAAGTAAGTTCTTAAACTGAGTGCTCCTCAAGAAAATATAATTATAATTTGCATTTAAAAAAGTAAAACCAAATTTCAGACTATAGACTGTTGAAAATAAAATGATAAATAAATCGGAATTCTTCATCCACCTGCTCTAAGAGGACATACAAGTCATGAACATAGATATGATACAACATAGAATGAAATAAGTGTGTTAAAAAGGAATGAGATGGTATAAATGGCCAAGGAGTAAAGAATATATTCCTGGATAGGAAGACTTCATATGAAAAACAATGTTTTAGTTGGGTCTAAAAGAATTTGTAGGATAATGACAAAAGGAGATAAACCATATACGACATTTCATATATATCTTTATGTTGATGGAGATTGAGGTCTTCTGGTGAAAATATGATATTCTTTTCCCCAAACCTCATCTTTTTAACTTTTTAAAAATCATTTTAGAAACAACAATGGCTAAATATACTTTTCTACCATCACTATAATTTGACTCTTCTAACCTTAACTGTTATTACCCTTTTACATAAAGAAATCATTTGTTTGCATTAAATTAATTTGCATAATATGCATTCCTCTTTTCTCATCTATGCTGATTCTATATCCATTTCATGCAATTGCCTTTTCTTTTTATTCTACCCTTCATTTCAACTCCAGACTGTCATTAGATCACATTGAAAGCCTTTCTATCTTCATAAGATCACATGGAAGTTATATCCTGTTGTGTGAATAAAACTATAAATCTAAGGAACATAAGAAATTTGCAAATATATAGATGCAGCATAAAATATATGTGAATATTTTCCCAAGAATATATTATACAGTGTGTGGGTAGGTGTGTATGTGTGTATGTGTGTTTTTCCATGTGTAGGTGGAAAGAGAGAGAGAGAGAGAGAGAGAGAGAGAGAGAGAGAGAGAGAGAGAGAGAAAGAGAGAGAGAGAGAAAATCAGTTCCTTTAGCTTGGAAGATATAATATACAATATTTTCCACCCCTCCCTAAGTCAGACTGTAATTTTGTCAGTTAAGGAATGGAGGCTAAAGAGTAGGAGTAGTGTCCTGGCTAGTTTCTTGAACTTTCCTTCATCTAGCTACCACACCAGAAATACTTATAGTCTCGATTAAAATACATTAGAGAAGGCAATGGAATCAAAATCCTTTTTCTTTATCATTCTCAAGACAAAGAGAGCATTTAGTTTATTTTTGCCTATTTTGATTCCTTTCACTAAATAACAGACATACAAATGATCGTTATAAACTTAGCTAATATATTCATTCAAACAACTGCTAAATAAAAGGCTAGAAAAAATTGTAAAACTTAGAATAATCCAAAGACCTAGTAAAGTCTTAGCTCTTCTCCTAGTTTCGAGGTAAGATCTCAGTTTAAATCAGAGGAGAAAATGTTTTCAAAAGGAGCTCTATTCTCAGCAATCCTTAGGACTGGAAGTTCTTTAAATCAAGCTATATGATGGGGGCTAGTCTTCCAATGGGAAGATTTTAGACTCTCAAAATACTTTTAAAAACCAGTGCCTCACCTCCTTCTACTTTTCTTTGATGAAATCCTCTAAACATCTCTAATCTTAGGCAATGACTAAGAGCAATTATACTTTCACAGTTTGGGAGGGAGCAAGGTCATGAGCCTGGGCAGGAACTCAGAGTATAACCTTGGACTAGGGCTAGAGTTGAGGCAGAGTACTTAGAGGAAAAAAGAAAGATTAGCACCTGAAGGAGATAATGGTCAAGTAGGGACTCTGTAGAAGTTCATGAAGGTAGTGTCTGAATGATAACCATAATCCCAGAAGTCTTTTAATACTGGAAAGATTTTTGTCTGAATATAGTGAGGACACTATCTTTAGAGATCCTCAAGTAGAGGATTCATGAGAATTTTTTCAGAAATATTTTGGATGGTGTTCCCCCCATGAACTCCCTTCTATGTCTAAAGTTCTCTGTAGAAAAGGAAAAGGGGGAAGAGAATTCTGAGAAGATGATAGAGCAGGTCAGGAAATTTCAAATTCCCATGATTTTCCCTCACAAAAGAAATAAAATAGCACCTCAAGGCAAACATAGAGAATTAAAATAAATAAGAGAAGAAGTAAAATTATGATCCTTCTGGGACAATTCTAGAATATCTGAAGAAAATTCAGAGAACGATGTCTGGTCCCTGTGATAAGTGAACATATACGGAGTAGGGTTCACTTAAACAACAAGCAGCAAGCCCTGGGGTTAGCTGGATTACGTTAGGTACCTTAACCACACGTGCAGAAGCTTACCCCAGGAACAGGGAGGGGAATTGGGCCTCTGAACCAAGGAAGACTGAGGGAATACCTCCTAAAAGAGAATACCAGACCCAGCTGCGCTGTGGAGACAGGGCCCTAGGTGAGAAGGAACCAACATTCCCACACACACACGCACGCACGCACGCACGCACGCACGCACGCACACACACACACACACACCCACACGCACGCACGCACGCACGCACACACACACACACACACGCGCGCGCACACACACACACACACACCCACACCCACACACACACACTGAGTGAAGAACAGGATTGGATTTGGGTATGGACTCCAGGCCAAAGCAGAGAACTAAAGGTGAATCTTAGGCTTAAAGGTGCCATCTCCCATACCCAAGGAACAGAGGGGATTATAAAAAACTAAGCCACTACATTAAAAAAAATGCACAGGTAAAGGACAAAGAACCCACTCACAGAGAGTTACTATGTGAATAAAGAACATCAAGTTTCTTCTTCAGAGCTGTATACTTTTGTACAAGGTATATATTGTATCAGTAAAGAAAACCAGTCCTATACTAAAGAATAATGCCAAGTGGTCACTTGTCCACAAAAGAATTTACAGAAGAACTTAAAAAAAGACTTTAAAAATCAAATTTAAAAATTAAATTAAAAAATCCAATTGACAGGATACAGACTCTGGGAACCTCCTTGAACTCCACTTGAATCTCTCCACTTAATCTGGTCATTCACCCTCAAATCTATTACCCTTAACCTAGCCTGCCTAGGTTAACATTGCCTGTTACCTCATGGTTGCCCCACCTGCTTCCTATCTAAACCCTTTATTTTCTGATACCTCCCAATCTCCTCCCACCTAGATTACATCACTATTTACCCCAGTCACATCAAGATCCTCCATAGACCCTCCTCCCACACTACAAGGAAACCCCTACATCTCCCCCAAGATCTTTCTGTATATAAGTTCCATCCCACCTTCATGAAAGCATTCAGATTCAATCTAACTCAGATTTTATCTGGCTTACTTGTCAGTACAAGTGTCACAAATGGGGAGGCTTTTAAAGAATCAACCCTATATGGCAAATATTCAATAAACTTTGTTTTACTTTGGCTGAACTTAGGTTGAATTCATTTGAGTGTGACCCGGCATGTTAGTATTTTAGGGTCCACCTAGAACCTGGGTTCCCTGACCAGGAAGAACTGCTAATCTCAAATTTTTCTGTAGAGACTAGAAGGTATGTAAGCCTCCCCCTCTACTATCTTTTTCTTGTTCTCCAGATACGTTGGAAACACTTTTTGGGCCTGATCTTTCAGGGTTAGACAGCAAGGAGGTTGTCTGGTATAGGTTCTTGGTTCAGTGGCTATGTTTAAGGCCCTGGACCTAGGTACACCTTCTAAAGCATAGAGGACAAGAATAGATACCCTATGAGGAAGTATATGTCCAACTTTTTCATTTTCCTTTGCACTAGAGAATTGGGAAAACTTCAGCTAATTTGCTTTTCATTTGTTTCCCAAGGCTTACTCCCAGATCCTCCTTTACTGAAGAAGGGATTTCCAGTCTCACACCTATATTGGGTCAATTCTCTTCAATGCCCCAAAATTTGCCTTTGGGTTGTCTTTTACAAAATTGGGGGGAAAACGTAGCTTCCCTAAAGAACTTAAGAAGAAAAAGTTGGTGTTTGGCCTCAGTATTACGTGGAGGACCATGAAGTATGACTCATTTTGGGGACATTAAAATATAATACTCTCATACAATTGGAGTTATAGTGTGGCTGAGAAGGAAAATCAATAGAAATATCCTCCATAATGGCCTTTGTCTCTTTCTCTCAGAACCCTATTCTTAGAAAAGATTATAATATTCTGATAGCTAGAGCTGCCCCACAAAGGAGCAATGGGGTGAAGTGGACATTCTGGATTACCCACTTTTTATGGCTCCCTAGGGCTTTAGCACCCCTACTTCCCTGCCTCCATTCCCATCATCCCAACTTCTATCCCCACCTCAACCTCCCCTGACCCCTTGTGCTACTCTTCACCCTCCCCCAAACCTCACCTCTCCCTCTTTGGCAACTTCTTCTTTTCCTTGGTTTCCCTTCCATTTTCCTCTAGCCCAACTTTCCTCATTTCCTGCCTCATTTGCCTTCCAGGTCTCCTACCCTGAATCTCCTCTCATGGACCCTCCCCACTTGGTGACCCCTGCTCAGGTCCCAGCCATGGGTCTTACTGAGATGCCTCCCTCTGCAGTTCCTCCCCCTGAGGTGACACCTGCTTAGGCCTCAGGCCGCACCACCACAGTAGTCTCTGGGGTATCTCTCCCTCTGACCCCTTTCCTTCAAAGGTGCCAGCTGATCTTTCCTCTTCCCAGCCTAATTCCCTAGCCTTGCAGCCTAATCTAGTTCAGCCAACATTCCCCAGCCTCTCCCTCACAAGAAGTCAGACTTCTTATCTCTCTAATCAAGTCCCTGTCCCCACAGCACGGCAAAGGTTTTCTCTTAAGGGAATCCTGCCTCTAGGGATGATTAGATGCCCCATTATCCATCTCAGGCCTCATTCAGGTTAAAGAGAAATTGAGATGACACTTGGAAGATTCCATTAAGCTTACTGAGAGTTTAAGGAATATATCCCTAAAATTCGAGCTTTCTTTCATTATTTGCATGTTTTTCTCCACCTGTTGTACCACTGAGAAGAAGAGGAGAATTTTGGAATAAGCCCAAAACTTTGGGGATCTTTGGCTAGTGATGGTCCCCTAGAGTACCCCCAGGAGCAGCTGCTGTTCACACTAGTGACCCAGGATGATATTGTCAAATGAGTGAGGATAAATGAAAGAGAAACTATATGGTAATTTGCCTGTTAGAAGGTCTAAGAATTGCATTTCAAAAGCAAATAAATTTTCAAAACGTTAGGAAAATTACTCAAGTAGAAATGGAAAAATCTATCCATTTCAAGATTGGCTAGTAGAAGCTATTAAAAATCATACAAATTTGAATCCTTTCTCTACAGAAGGTCTAGCAGTTCTTAACAATGATTTTATTAATCAATCTGCCCCAGATATTAGGAGGAAAGTGCAGAAATTGGCAATGGGACCCCCAACACCTCAGGTCCAATTTCTGGAGATGGTCTTTGGAGTCTTTAACAATAGAGACCTAGTTGTAGCAGAGGAAAGAGGCCTAAGAGAAAGGGCTCCAGATAGAAAACATGCTCAATTCTTGTCTCTTGCCATTGTCAGGAAAAGACCCAGAGAGTTACACCTCCAAGGAGCCACCTTGGAGGAAGCCTGGCTACTTGGGCAGTGGGAAAACTACATTCCATGCCCCAAGGAGGGTAACTGATCCAAAGAGTGCCCCTCTAAGGGAACCCTCAGAGTGAGCCCCAGGAACAGACACTTATGGAACCATGCCTATGTGACCAGAAGAGATATTGGGGGAAGGTTTGTACCTAATGTTGGAAAAGTGGTGGAGTCACAAACAGAACCCTGTCCTTCAGCCTTTTCATGACTCAGAACAACAGGAAAGCCTGGGGCTTGACAGTGCTCCCACTTTCTCCACCTCTCTCACCAATCCTTGGGCAAAAGTCATGGCTGAATGTAAGGTTGTTCACTTTATCATGGCTAAGTTCTCCATTTCAAACAACTACTCTGGCCCTACCCACCCCTTGACCTGCCTGGTCATGGGCATTGAAGGGAAGATTAAGGAATATCTCCAGGCATACTTTTTCCCCATCCTACTTGAGGATTTGTAAGGTTTGTAGTGGGTGTAGGGTGTGTTCAGGGACGAGCAGTATCTTTGGTGTGAGGGCTGCCGAGCCCTTTTTAGGACTCTCTCCAACTCTGGTGTCCCCCTGTTCCACCTAACTCTCACCTGTCACTCCAAGAAGCTGCAGCATGCACTGTGGTCACACCCTGGTAAACCATTTAGACAGACGGGCCAAAGCAAGTTGAGGGTTACCAAGCATTCTCAAACCCATTGGTGAGACTCCTCTAGGAGTGTCTACCCCAAGCTTGTGAAGACTTCCTTTCGTGGAATGAGCAGATGAGAACAATTTGTTCCAACGGCCATGAAGGCAGATGAAACAGGAGATGTGGAGTGCTTAGACCTTGGTTAGACACCAAAGATGCCGAGGTCATCCACTGCATCATTGGACTATGATAACTCTGGAGGAGAGAGTGAGGCTGATGACTTCGCGGAACTCTGCCTTAGTTAAATCCAATTTACTCATGAATCAAAAGACATCACCCATAGTATTTCACTATTATGCCTCAAAGTCCTGTGGTGACAGACTACTGATGAAGCAGCACGTGCAGATACATTGGGATCTGTAGTCACAACCTTGCACACAGGCAGCCCAGGACAAAGGGTTGTTTCTCACTGGAAGCAGCAGTGGGACTCGGCAGCACCCTGGGTGTCTGAGCAACCTTTTAAGGATAGCACTGCTCACCTCCTGGTGTGAGGAAGGGAGCTAGAAAAGGTACACTAAATATTGTCTAGTTAACCAACAATGGTCTGATTATAGTGGCAGGTGGGGAATCACACTATGGGATTGAAACACAAAAAAAAAAATGTTCAAAATGTACGAAAACATGTGCAAAGATGATTCCACTCACCATCAGCAGAAGGAATGTGTGACCACTAACAGACAACATAAAATCCAGTAGACCCAAAAGAAGAACTTCTCTTGCTACAAGAGAACTCAACAGGTATCCCATCCAAATAGCAGCCCTGAGTGAAATAAGGTTGGCAAATGAAGGCCAGCATACTGAAGTTGGAGCTGGATACCCCTTTTTCTAGAGTGGGCAGAGACTCTGTGAACTTCCTTGGACTTTCCTACCTGATCTGGCAGTCTCTTGAGGCCCATAAATTTTTCATTATCTGTATGCTCTAATCTCTGTTACGTTTCTCATCCTTGATCCTTTCAAAATCCCATTCTCCAGGCTGCTGACCACTCCCATCAAGATTGATGCTAGATTCAACCTTTATTCACCCCAGGTTACTGCTCTTTCCCATCAAGACCATCACTGGAATCCCTAGACTATTAGACCACCCCCAGATCCCTCCTAAAGTCTTTCTGTATATAAGATCCATCTCTCTTCCATGAGGGTGCTCAGATTCCATGTAGCTCAAGCTCAATCTAGCTCATATTATATCTGACCCACTTGTCAATAGGAGAATTACAAATCTTCCCACTAAATCAGGTCTTTCATACTCAAATCTGTTACCCTTAACCTAGCTGGGCCCTCCATTGTCTGTTACCCCAGAGGTAACACACCTGCTTCCCACTTAAGCCCTTCATTGTCTGATAAATCCCAATCTCCTCCAGCTGTTTCCCACCCTGGATTATATCACTAGTAATCCCAATCCTCCTTAGACCTTCCTTCTAGACTACTAGACAACCCTCAGATCTCTCCTAAGGTCTTTCTATATATGTTTCATTCTGCCTCCATGAAGGCACTCAGATTCAATCTAGTTGAAACTCAATCTAATTCAGATTGTATCTGACCTGCTTGTAAATACAAGCATTATAAATTCTTAGGGTCCTTAAGAGTCAATGGCGAATTTTCAATAAACTGTTTTACTTTGACTAAAAGAAGGCTTGGATCAAATTCATTTAGCAGGACTTAGCATGTTGGTATTTTTGCATCCCCAGAAGCTCAAACATCAAGAAAATGAGATAGTTTGAGGGGAAAAAAACTAAATGAATATAACATCAAGAAAAGAAAGGTTTATGAAAAGAATATAAACCAATTACAAAAAGAGATCCAAAATCTTAAGGAAGATAATGAGATCTGAAAAATCAGAATTAGGAAAGGAGAAGTCAGTGAAGTTATAAGGGATGAAGAAATTTAAAAAAAAAGAAATATGAAGAATGAAATGAAAAAAATATGAAACAGCGCATAAGAAAAGCAAATGACCTGGAGTACAGATCAAGAAGAGATAATACTATAATCAGAGTTTCTGAAAGCTATGATTACAAAAGTCTTAATATAACAATATAAGAAATAATTGAAAAGAATTGTTTTGAACCATTACAATAAGAAGTTGAAGTAGAAATGGGACCATATACTATCACCACTTCAGAGATCTTATGAGAAAAACTCACAGAAAATATGCAATTTCCAAAACCCTCAGCACAAGGATAAAAAATGACAAAGAACAAGAAAAAAAAACAATTTAAATATGGCAATGTCACAATTAGAATAACATAAAACCTAGCAGAAGTGACGAGAAAAGACTGCAGATCTTAGAACACTACATATTGTTGAGCAAAAGAACAAGACAAAAATGTATATATAATATATACATGTAGCATTTATGTAGCAAAAGAACTGGAGTATATATCATATATACATATATATGATATAATATAATGTAATACAATGTAATATATAATGTA
>JAQQSK010017262.1:0-10175 GCA_028658325.1 Potorous gilbertii | reverse complement strand
CGCCACCAGCACCAGCGCCCAGCACAGCCACAACATCATGCTGACAGCAGCCTCGGGGAATGGAGCCCGGGGTGCTGGGCCTGGGATAAGTAGGGCGGGGAGTGGGGGGCGTTGCCTCGCCCTGCCCCGCCCCCATCCCGCCCTGCCCCGCCCCTGACCTAGGGCAGGCAGCGAGCCTGCAACCCAGAGGCTCGACCTCAGCGCTCCGCCCGGTCTGGCGAGGGTAGTCCTTGGCCAGGAGCCGTAGGGAGTCTCGCGAAGCCTGCTGGGAAGTGTAGTTCCTACTGGTCCGTGCAGCGGCGGTCTGCGCAGGCGCAGACGTTGGGGAAGTTGGTTTGAGGCGGCGGTTGCTCGGCGCGGGCAAAGGGGAAAGGGGAAAGGGGAAAGGCGGTGTCGGAGGCTGAGGCAGGTAGGTCACGGCGGGACGCGGCGAAGGCCCGATTCCCCGGCGGCCCCCCCACACCGCAGCTTCCCTTAGAGGCTCGTGACCCGACGGGCTTAGCACAAAGTAACCTCTCCAACCGCCGGGGGCTCCCCCGGTGCATCCTGGGCTTTTCTTTAAGGGCGAGGGGCCCTTAATGCAGAGAGACCTCCCATCCCCCCCGCCCCCCGCCCCAGGGCAGCTTGGCACGGTTTTTGCAGCTCAGGGTCACAGACCCCCGACAGTCTGGTGAAGCCTGTGGCCCTTGTTATGTGCCTCAAGTACGACGTGTGGGGCTGCGAAGGAAGCCAATTCTATGGAAACGTTTATAAAACTACTCTACACAGAGTTGCTCCAGTGTGGTCTCCCCATTAGACTGAGCTGTTTGAGAGCAGGGAATGTTTTTGCTTTTTTCCCTTTCCTCAGCCCTGACCCGGGGCCTGGTAATCCAGTCCAGTCCAGTCACCATTGGTTAAGCACCTCCTGCCTACCTTGCACTGTGCTAAACTCAGAGATTGCAAAAGAAAAAGAAAATCACCCTCTGCCTTCAGGGCATTTCCATTCTAATCGAGGGAAGACTGCCTTGGAGGGCAAGGCTGAGGCGAGGAGGGCAAAACCAGGGCAAAGGCCTGGAGGTGGGGGATAGAATGCTAGTAGAGGACCAAAGAGGGTGAGGAGGGGAGAAATGTATAAAAAGACTGGAAAGGTGATTGGTCAGGGGTGGTGAGGGAAGGGAGTTCAGTTTGTGAAGAGCTTCTGTGTCACACAGAAGAGTTTCTATTTGATTCTAGAAGTAATAGGGAGCCAGTGAGTTGTACTGGATGGGAAATGACATGGTCAGACTTCAGTTTCAACATGTGGAGAATGAATTGGAATAGGGAAAGACTTGAGGCAAAGAAGCCAATTAGAAGGTAGTGATCCAAGTTTGAGTGAGTGGAAAAAAGGAAATGTTACAGATGCTATAGAGACAGAAAATAGTTCATTTTTAATGAGAGATTGGCCAAGCATTTTACCTGAATTATCTCATTTGACTCTTACAACAACATCCCCATTTTGCAGATGGGTAAACTGAGGCTTAGAGCTGAAGTGACTTGCCCATAGTCACACAGCTTATAAGTGTCAGAGGCTAGATTTCAACTTGGGCCTTCTTGACTCCCAACTTCAGCGCTATCCATCATGCCTTTCCTCATCTAAGCCCCATTTTTTTTTTCGGAGACAGCCTCTCATTTGGTTTGTTTTTTCATTCCCAGACTGACCATTTGAAAGATCACACTACCTAAAACAGTGCCTTGCAAATAGGAATGGATGGTTCTTCTTTATTTGAAAGTGTCCTTTGTCAGGAGAAGCGAAGTGAGGCACAGAGAGAGGGTAAGATTTGGTCAAAGGAGAGCAGGTAAACTAGAATGGAATTCAGCTCCAGATCCAGAGCTCCTCATGTTGCCCTTTCCTGCCTTGCTGACCCTTTGGACTCCTGCATCTGGAGTCACTTACTATGGCTTTATGCTCTGGCTCTGCTGCTTAATACCTGTGTATTTTCTAAGAGGTCACTAGACCTCTGGTGGTCCTCATTTTCCCAAGTGGGGGTTGTCTTCAGGCTCAGAGGTTTGAATTTCCTGTGTAATGCAGACCTCTTGAGCACTCATCCTCCCCAGCTGTTGCCCCATGCAGGAGAATGTGTAAACTTCCACAGATTTGACCTAAGAAGTGACTGTTGGGAATTTATGATTCTAGCCCTGCCTGTTTATTTGTTTGGTATTCATGGGAACAGGTGCCCTGTAGGGGATTTCATACTTCACTGGGGATGCAAAACAGCCTTAGAGACAACCAGTGAAACTGTAATCAGCCTTTCACCATAGTGCAGGTACAGCAGGTATCTCCAACATAGACCCTCCTGGGCATGATCTGCCTTAGAAATGTTTGTCCTGTGAAGTGAGGTATAAACTCCTACTGGCAGCTCAAGATGCTTATAATTCTCTTATAATTCTTAACAGTTGTCCTTTGTTCTAATGAATTACAGAATACATGTTTTGATCTTTGGAGGAGACCTCACAGGCATCTAGTTCAGTGCATTCCTTAAAGAACAGATGGGTGATCTTTAGCCTTAAGACCTCCTGTGGCCCTCTAGGTCCTCAGGTGTGGCCTTTTGACTGAATCAGCCCGGAGGCCACAAGCTCCCCTACCCCACAAGCATCCTAACTATACTATATCTGACAAGTGACTGTCCAGTCTCTGCCTGAAGACCTCCAATAAGGAGCCCCACTTGCTCTTAAGGCAGTTCTCATGGTTTGAAAGCTTTCCCTGACATGGGGTCTGATTTGCTTTTTTTCCATGTTGCCCCTGGTTCTGCCCCTGGAGGCTGACAAAGCAAGTATGCCCCCTCCCCAAGGCTTCAGGTGCTTGGAAAGACAAGCACATGCCCCCTGAGTCTTCTCTTCCTTGGGCCCCAAATCCCAGTTTCCTTCACCTGATGATATAACTTGGGGCCTTCCTCACCCTGGCTGCCCTCCTCTCATGTCTCCAGTTTACCAGTATCCTCTGAAAGCTGTGGTTCCTGGACCAGAATGCAATGCTCCAGATAGGGTCCGACCAGGGTAGAAATAGAGCAGACCCATCGCCTCTTTATTCCTAGAAACTTGACCTCTGAATGAGGCCCAAAACCACACTTGCTTTTTGGCTGCCCTTTGGAGTAGATACTATCATGCTGTGGCTACATGCTTCATAAATGTTGTATATATGTGTGTATACACAGATGAAGTCAGTTACCTCTTCAGAGAGTTTTCTAATTCCATGCATATATGAATGACCTAATCAAGGAGGTCACTTCTTCCCCTAGTGTAGATGGCAGCCCACCCATGCTTTTCCAACCTGGGGAAGTGGCAGTGCAGTATGTCCCGAAGTCTAAGAACCTGGGTTCAGATCTCACTTTCAGCAGTTACTGCCTGGAAGACTTGGAGCAAGCCACATGACCACCTGGGCTTCTTTCCTCTGAGGTCACTTCCAGCTCTAGTTCTGTAAGCTCAGATCCTCCCTTAGAGGGTCTTTTACTGTGGGGTGAATATGGGCTCGTCTTTCTTTAACTACTCCCTCCTTCATGATTTTTCCCTTTCCATGGTGCTTTTAGGGCTCTCCAGTTTGAGACTGGGATGTCCCATGATTCCCAACTTCGTAGCATCACCAGAACTTTGGTGTCACATAGATGTGTACCTTAGTGTCTGATAACAGGTTAGGGTGTGTGGTACTCTCTGTTCTGTCCAGCTACCTCTCTTCCCGTTTTAGCTTTGTTCTCATGCACATGGGAAAATGACAGCATCTTGTACAATGCCTTGCATTGATCGTTTTTCAGTTTTGTCCAGCTCTCTGTGACCCCATTTGGGATAATATTGGAGTAGTTTGCCATTTTCTTCTCTAGCTCATTTTACAGATGAGGAGACTGAGGCCAACAGGGTGAAGTGACTTGTCCAGCGTCCCAGAGTTAATAAGTATAGGAGGTCAGATTCGAACTCAGGTCTTCCTGACTCCAGGTCCAGTGCTTTGTCCATTGCACCACCTAGCTGCCTTGGAAATGGCATTTAATAATAAATATTTGTTGATTTGAAAAGGATTTACATTTATTAAAAAATAATTCTTCTAAGCATGGGTGTGCCTATCTACTTTACCCTGACACTGTGACCTATCTTCCAGCCATGGTTCTGTTTGCACAAAAAACACTGTTTTCCCTATTTTCCACATGCTAATAATGTTTGAAAACAGGAGGTGTCCATGAAGGTCACCTGCAGGACTGACCTAGACTGAAGAGAACATGCTTTGTTAAACTGGTCTTCTCACCTCTGCTTTCCACACTGTAGCTCAGCCTGCTTAGGATTGCTGGATGTCCTGCTTCCCAGACTTCCAGCTGTTGTTATTTGTCCTTTGTTCTCAAAGAAGTCATGTCATTAGGGAAGTGATGCCATGTCGTGCAAGTGGATTGGATTTCAGTGAGGGAGGGCTGTGCAAAGTCACCAACTTTCTCTTCTGGAGTCATCTGGGCAACACAGCTTGCTCTTTCTTTCCCTTCCCTTCCCTTTCCTTCTCTGTCCACATAGGGTATGATACCCTTACCTGCAGGTGCTCTGCCCAAAGGAATGTAAATTTTGATCCTTGAAACCTCTCAAGACATTTTGGGATTTACAGGCTAGATTATTTTTTTTAAGAACCATGTCTTAAACGTGAATCGCTCTGGCTGTCCTTGATTGGCTCACAATAGATCTGAGGCCAAGCACCTCTTGGTCATCGTTTGGCTCTGATTGGCTCACAATGAATGTAAATAGTAACTGTTTCTATTTTGGCCAGAAACTTTGAGGGTCTTCCCCTCTCAGATTAATTTTTTTTCTTTTTTGGACTAGGTAAAGAGGCCATTCTCTGCCAAATTTCTTACCTAGCCTTAAGGTGTCCCAGTCAGAGATCTGGGAAATATTTTGGCTTAAAAAAGCAGGGTCCCCCGCTGCATCCGGGGCCATCCGTGGTCATCCTGATCTCTCTCTCTTGCTTTCTAGATGAGCTGATAAGGTGTGAGATAGTATATAGTAAGATAATTAAAGGGAGGCAGCAAGATATAATAGAGTCAAGGCTGGCCTTTGGATCAGGAAGCCTGGGATTCTGATCTTTCCTCTGACACACACATGTACACACAAGCTTTTGTGACTTTGGGCAGGTCACTTGATCTTGCAGGCCCCTCATTAAGATTATTCATTCCCCACAAGTTACAGAGCTCCCTACACTGATTGAGTCATGGTTCAGACCCCCCCGCCAATGACATTTTAGATAAGCGGTCTCCAGACATTCTTGGCCACATACCTGTAAAAGTAAAACAAATTTGAGCACACCCCCCAAATACATGTATGTTTGCAAGTAGTTACATTTACTACCACTATAATACTAATAGTGATTTACCTTATTAAACTTGCACTAACAATAGACATTTAAAAAGGATGAAATAAAGATGAAATACCATTTGATCTAAGAGTCAGTAGTGAACTGTCATTTGATTGAATATAGGAGTGACTCACACATTACTATTATCAATTTGGGAGGTATGTGGAAGCGGATTCCATTGAGGAGAACCAAGTTCAAGGGGCAGAAGAAGAAGCTATTGGAGTAGTCTAGGGTGAGGGGCTATGTGGAGAGAAGAGGGTAGATGCAAGGTGTGGGAGGTAGAACGAACAAGACATTGCACCTGATTGTGAGGGGAGGACAAAGGAGTTGACTGGAAGGATGGTGGCCCCCTGATCAGAAATAGGAATTGGGAAGAGGGTGATTTCTGAAAGAAAGATAATATCCTGAGACTGTTGATGCAGAATGCTTACATCCTTGCTTATCTACATAGCTCACTCTGATCTAACAAAAACAAAAAGAGAAGGGGTGGTCCATCTCGCCTCCATGTGGGCATCTGCCTCAGCCATAGGATAATCTTGGGGGCCAGTGTGAGCATGTTGTTCTGGGTAGGACTGGGCAGGGGGAGGAACATGGTTGACTCAGCTGCTGCTACAGGTTATACCTGGCCTGAGGAGCCTGTGCCAGATTCAGGAGGGGAAAGGTTGGGAGGTGACAGCCACTGGGAAGGAGTGGAATAGGGGGACAGCGGGGAAGGCAAGATGGAATTGTATTAAAGATAGTTGTTTGGTTAGTGCTAGAAGGGATAGGGTACCTGTCATCCTCTGCCTGGTTATCCCGTGGAGTGACACCATTGCCTCCTGGGGGTACCAGTCCTCTCTGTTAGAGACTACTCTTGTAGATGATAAAGTGGGTTTGCTTTTTATCACAGGGTTAAACACAGGAGCCCCAGCTGCTGCCTAGGGCTTTGTTCACTACATAAGAAGACCAATTCTTCACTGGGCTTGGATTTTGTGAGTACTTTCTGGATAACAGAAATATAGCCTGATGTTCATACTAGCAGACCTGAAGGAGAATCGACAATTCACTTGGATCTGAGGACTCAGAAACTTGATCTTCAGAAGCAACAAGCTTCCTTGCAGCCCAGAAGAGGTAGCAGATCTGAGTCACCAACATCACTGCATCTTTCAGAGATTCCAAGGGCGAGTTGAGTCCCCCAAAGATGGCTGGATGGGAATCTTGAAGTTACCAGCTGCCTTTTGATGTCTTTTGAGTCCTGTTTCTTCCGCCTCAGCCTGTGTGACGTATGAAAAGATGGAGGCCTTGATTTTTCAGCTGTCACCCGTGGCTTCTTGATTTCTGGCCTTGCCAGAAATTTTGTACTGAGCCAAATTGTACTGAGTTCTCAAGGCTTTCCTAAAAGAATACTATTGAAACATGAATGAAGGAGCTTGCTGTCCCCCTAATGGGGAAGAGAGAAAAGATGGACAGGTAAGTGCTCTTACCTGGGACCAGAGTATTAGAGAATATTGTTTTTGATGTAAATGGAAGATAAAACATCCATTGCCCAAAGGGGAATTTCAGAATATATGGTAAAATATTTATATTCTGCTGCCTATAATAATAATTCATCACATTTAAACTCTCCTGCCATCCCGGACGCTCTTCTATTTGAGGAACTTACTGTTTACATCCAAGTTCAGCTTGTCAGATGTGGTGGGGATCTAATTTGTGTAGATTGCTTGCTGAGCATTGGGGAAGAAACAATATTTAAGTAAGATATAATCCTTGCCCTTCTGGAATCTAAAGTCTAGTTTTCTATTTCTACAGCCTTCCTCTTTGGGTGAGAAACCTAAAACTTTAAAGCCTCTGTTGTTTCTGCTATTGCATCTCTATTAAACACCTTACTTAGTCTGTCTTGATGACTTAGATTCTCTGGTATCTCTTTGAGTGAGACCAGGTATCTTGTTCAGCCCTACTTTAAAATATTCTAATGTTACTGATGATAAGGAATGGTGAGGCCCCCTGAAGTTATTTTTTTGAGTTGTCATAATTTCCAGAAAAATTGGACCAGGGAGTTCAGGAGACCTTGAATGTGTCAAGGACAAAGCCCCCCCCCCCCAGCTGCCATAATTTGTCATTTGCATCCCAAACTGGACTCCCTGTCTGTACTTGGGAGTGAAGGTAGGCTCCAGTCAGTCTACCCTAGCCTTGCAGATAAGGAGATCCTCCTATTTTCATGGTCTAGCAGTTCCCAAGGGAAAAGAATGTATCTTTTGCCTTCCCCTTGCTCTTTCCCTTCAAGAAGGGTTTTGTCTTTTTCTCTCCTTTCTCCTCCCAAGCAACACCCCTTCAAGTAGAGATTCTGGTATCTCCTCTTTCCTTCATCCTGCTGATGCAGTTGCAGACTTCTGTATGGATTGTGAATTCTTTGGGGCCCACACACCAGTTCATTTCTCTTGAAATAAGCCTAGTTTTCATGTAAGTTTCACAAAGTCCTGATTGTCTGTTGCCATGGTTACAGTAGCCAGTCCTTGGATAAAGCTATTTCTATGTTGCTTTAGTATTTTATTCATTTCGCTTCTCTGTACCAAGATAGGTGAGTTACTCTGAGGAATCCTGGGTAGGTCTTCCTAGTCTTGATGTCTTTAAACTAGATAGGAGAGAAAAAGGATTTATAAAATGAGGCCTAGAAAAATATAGAACCTACAGGGAATTGTTCGTAATGAGTTTCCTCATCTATAAAATGAGGGGGTTAAGCCAGATAATCTCTGAAGTTCCTTCTAGCCCCACATCTATGAAATTAATATTGAACATGTGTTGACAGCACATTGTGTCCAGAAACCAAGAGACACAAGGGGAGCAAAAGACATCCCTGCTTTCAAGGACTTAGAGAAAGTTAACGTAGTCTTAAATGCTTGTGTAAATATACAGTGACCAGGATGAGGGAAGGAATAGTTGTCATGTGCTGTGAGCTGCTCAGGTTATGTCTGGAGTGTCATGTTTAGTCCCAGATGCCTTGCTTTCAGAAGGACGTGTACAGGCTGGAGCATGTCCAGATAGTGAGAGAACATGTGACTATGAGTGTGGACACTTGTTGAAGGAACTAGGGATGTATGATCTAAAAAAGGGAAGACTTGGGAGCGGGGTAGCAGGGCACAGAGATGAGGCCAGACATCATTACTATTTTCAAACATTTAAAAGGCCATAAAGGGGAAGAGGAAGTAACCTAATTTTGCTTGGTCCTGGAGGATAGCACAAGGGACAGGAGGGGAAAGTTACCCAGGCAGATTTCAGCTGAATAGAAGGAAATCCTTCCTACCAGAATTCTCCAAAGAGAATGGGCTGCTTTGAAGAGAGTGAGCTTCTTGTCCCTGCAGATCTTTAAACTGGACAGTGAGTCAGGATTAGTTAATGAATTGCATACTATGTGCCAAGTACTGTGCTAAGCTCTAGGAATACAAAAAGAGGTAAAAGACAGCCCCTGCCCTTCAGGAGCTCACAGGGAGAGAACACACAAACAAGCCACGTAATGAATAAATAGGAAATAACAGAGAGAAGGCAAAAAACTAAGGGGGTTGGGATGGACTTCGTGTAGAAGGGGAGATTTTACTTGGGACATCAGGGAAGCTAGTAGGCAGAGACAAGGAGGGAGAGCATTCCAGCCAGACAAAATGCCTGCAGTCAGGAGATGGAGAGTCTTGTTTGTGGAAAAGCAAGGGATCCAAGCATCATGGTGGCCAAGTGTATGTGTTGGGGAGTGAGGTGTAGAAAGACTGGACAGTGGGGATTAGAGGGGTAGAGAGGTTCTAAGTGGCTTGGAATGCCAGAGAGTTTTGTATTTGATCCTAGAGGCAATAGGAAGCCATTGCAGTTTATTGAGTGGGGATAAGGGGGACATAATCAGACTTGCACTTTAGGAAAATGACTTTGGTGCCTATTGGGAGCATGGGCAGGAGTGGGGAGACACTTGAGGCTGGCAGACTGACCAGTAGGCTATTACAGTGGTCCAGGCATGGGGGAATAAAGGCCTACAGAAGTGGCAATGTCAAAGGACAGAAGGGGGCATATTCAAGAGAGATGGTGTGAAGGTGAAGTTGGCAGATTAGATATGGGGGGTGAGAGATACTGAGGAGTCAAGGATAATGCCTAGGTTGGAAGCCTGAGAAACTGGGACAATGGTGTTACCTTCAACAGAAATAGGAAAGGTAGGTGGGGGTGGTAGGGAAGTAGGTTTAGGAGGAAAGATAGAGTTCTATTTTGGACATCCAATTTGAGATGTATGAAAGGCAATTAGAGATGAGGCTATATTGGAAATTAGCAGAGAGTTTGAGGCAGGATAGGTAGATTTGAGAATCACCAGCATAGAGGTGGTAATTAAATCTGTAGGAACTGAGGAGATTCCCAAGGGAAGTAGAGAGGAGAAGAGACCACAGGACAGAACCCTGAGGGACACCTGTGCTTAGAGGGAAGGAGATAGAGAAGGAGCAGTCAGAGAGGTAGGAGGAGAACCAAGAGAGAGCAGTGACCTGAAGGGAAAGTGAGTGAGCTGGGGATCTGACTGGGCAACCAGGGTGTTTGAGGGAGAGTCTGCATGGATGCCAAAGTCCCCTAGTGTGAGGGAAGGAGAACAGTTGTGAACCATGTACCCAGCCTATTGAGGAAGCTTGTAGACAGCAGCTACATCAGTTCTTGTTCACATTCTGTATTTGGGTATTTGCCTACTTACTAAACTTTATTTGTAACTTGAAGTATTTTCACCATCATTTATAGACACGTACAGAGTGATGAAACATTTGAGCTGTTCAGCCTGTGTCTGGCTGAGGTTGAATGAAGTGATGCTCTGCTATCTTGTTGCAACTCTATAAATAAGTGTCCTTTTTGT
>JAQQSK010017261.1:0-10175 GCA_028658325.1 Potorous gilbertii | reverse complement strand
GGCGTGGAATAGGATATTCCAGAAGTCAAAGGAACTAGGACTAAAACCAAGAATCACCTACCCAGCAAAACTGAGTATAATACTTCAGGGGAAAATATGGTCTTTCAATGAAATAGAGCACTTTCAAGCATTCTTGATGAAAAAGACCAGAACTGAAAAGAAAATTTGACTTTCAAACACAAGTATGAAGAGAAGCATGAAAAAGTAAACAGCAAAGAGAAGTCATAAGGGACTTACCAAAGTTGAAGTGTTTACATTCCTACATGGAAAGACAATATCTGTAACTCTTGAAAACTTTTCATTATCTGGGTACTTGGTAGGATCACACACACACATACACACACACATGCACACACATACAGAGACAGAGAGCACAGAGTGAATTGAGTAGGAAGGGATCGTATCTTAAAAAAATGAAGTTATGTGGTGAGAGAGAAATGTATTGGGAGGAGATAGGGAGAAATGGAATGGGGTAAATTATCTCTCACAGAAGAGGCAGGCATTAGTCTTTTTAGTGGAGGGGAAAAGAGGGGTGGTGAGAGAAAAACATGAAGTTTACTCTCATCACATTTGACCAAGGAAGGAATAAAATGCACACTCATTTTGGTATGAATACCTATCTTACAATACAGGAAAGTGGGGGAGAAAGAGATAAGCAGGGTTGGGGGGATGATGGAAGGGAGGGCAATGGGAGGAGGGAGCAATTTGAAGTCAATACTCAGGAAGGGACAGGATCAAAAGAGAAAAGCAATGGGGAGCAGGTGGGATGGAGGGAAATATAGTCAGTCTTACACAACACGACTATTATGGAAGTCATTTGGATAACTACCCAGATATGGCCTATATTGAATTGCCTGCCTTCCCAAGGGAATGGGGAGAAGTTGGAACTCAAAGTTTAAGGAACAACTGTTGAGTATTGTTCTGGTTACTAGGAAATAAGAAATGCAGGTAATGAGGAATAGAAAGTTATATGGCCCTACAGGACAAAAGAGAAGATGGGGTAAGGGAAGGGAGGGATGAAAGAAGAGAGAGCAGATTGGTGATACGGGTAATTAGAATGCTCAGTTTATTGGGGTGGGGGAGGGGACAAATGGGGAGAAAATTTGGAACCCAAGATTCTGTGAAAATGAATGTAAAAAGTTAAATAAATGAATTTATTTAAAAATAATAAAATAAAATAAAGAACTGTTTTCTTTAGTGAACTTGTGAACCTCTTTTTTCCTTTAATTAATTTTGCTTTTCATAGTATTCTTCTTCTCTTTGACTTTTTGGACCTCTTTTGCCAATTGAGTTAGCCTATTTTTAAAGATGTTTTTTCTTCAGTATATTTTGTGTTTCCTTTAGGAAGCTGTTGACTTGCCTTTCATGATTTTCTTGCATTGCTCTCATTTTTCTTCCTAATTTTTCCTCCACGTCTCCTATTTGATTTTCAAATCTTTTTTTGAGCTGCTCCTTGGTAAGAGATCTTTGCATATTTATTTTGGAGGTTTTGGATGCTGAAGCCTTGAGTTTCTCTGATAGTATGCATTGTTCTTCCTTATCCAAAAGAATGAAAAAAATTACCTGTTCAACCAGACAGTAATGTTCCATCGTTTTATTTATTCCATGTTTTGGGCATTTTCCCAGCCAGTTACTTGACTTTTGAGTCGTTTGTCTAGATGAGGGTATGCTCTGGGGACTGGTAAGTTCTCAGTTCCTCCAAGGTGGCTCAATCAAGGGAGAGGAATTTGTTCCTCTCCTGGCCTACACACTGGTCTGGGAGCAATGAAAAATTTTCTGCCCAGAATCTGGGATTAGAATTACCTCTCCTCAACCACCTCCAGCTCCATTATCCAGTGCTTCTCCTCACCTCAGGGACATACTTAGATCTGAGATTCAGATCAACAGCTTAATTCTCCCAGGTGCTTTAGGCAAAGCACTCAAAAAATGGATGCTGCTGCTGCAATGGCTACTGTCAGCCTTCATTCCCTTCTCCTGTATGAAGAATCTTTCTCACTGACCTTTGAAGCTGTCTTTGGCTTTTGTGGGTTGTGGAATCTGGAAACTGATGCTGCTGGTGGTGCCCTGAAGCCTATTCCAGGTCCTATGTTGATCCATGCAGCCCATGTTGGACTGTGCTCTTCTCCACACCCTTCATGATAGACCTTTTCATGCTGCCTTAGGCTGTCTTGGGTTGGAAATCTCTTTCACTCTGTTGTTTTATGGCTTCTTCTTCTCTAGAATTTGTTTAGAGTTATTTTTCACAAGTATTTTATGGGCTATGTGGGGAAGCTCCTAAAGGTCTGTCTTTCTGCTCCACCATCTTGGCTCCATCCATTGTTTTGTCTTTTTTGCCAAGGGTATTGGAGTGTAATGGGATTTTTCAGAGTAGAGTCAGTTTCATACCTTTAGTGCTGCCAAGTCTTTCTTTGTTCCTCAATTTGTTGTTTTCTCCCCTACTCCTGAAATTAAAAAGTGAACTATCTGTGCTTTTTCTTCTAATATTGACTCATCTCCCAAAGCAATGTAAGATCCATGAGGGCAATGGTGTGTGTGTGTGTGTGTGTGTGTGTGTGTGTGTATGTAAGATTTTATTTCTATTCTTTTGTTCTTAATAAGTAAGTATTGACTTGAATTAAATGAGAGTGTATAACCTGATGCTTGAAAGATGTAGAACAAATATATGTGCACACTCTGGTTGGGGCTCTCTTTTCTAAAAGTTTGAAAATCTAGTGATAAGATTATCCAGTTGTGGGGCTAATACTGTCCCAATTCCCACAAGTATGATTCTAAGTAAAAATCTAGTTCATAGTTTTGACTATGAGGGAGATTTGTATTGCTTTCAGTATGTCACCAAAGGGACATTCCAATAGGGAATCAAACTTGGTAGAGAGGTCTAATCAATATAAGAGTGTAAGAAGTGGGATGAGGATTGAGAGCAAGGAAGAATAGTAATTGGTCCATCTGACTGCATCATGGATACTTTTTAATTGGTCTGATCACTTTCTCAATAGATGACTGGGCCATTCAATCATACTAAAAGAGAAAATGGATGTTTCTTTAGAAATGTTTCACTCTCAAGGCAACTTGTGAAGTAGGTTGTTTACATACACAAGCTAGATGGGAAAATTAAGGCAGAGAGACCAAGACTTGATTAGAATTGTTCCGACAATAACTGGTTAAAATAGAATATGAACCCAAATTGTTCCCACTCCAAGACCTGAATTCTATCCACCATACTATTCTGCCTGTTGAAGATACAAAGTCCATTTCAGTTCCCCATTGATGAAGCTATATAGTAAAAGGAAAATGATATTTGAAGGATGAAAACCCTCATTTGAATCTCAGCTCTTACAAATGGCATGATTGAGACCAATTAATTTTGTCTGTTTGCAACTCCCTTTTTTCCTTATCTCATAGTAACATTTGCTCAGTTATACTTCAATTATACTTTTTAGGGGAGCTTTGCGGAAAGCGTTTGGTAGGTCTTAAAACACTGTATAAATGGGAACTAGTCAAATGTAACTTCCTACTTCTTGCTACTGACAATTTTGCAGACATGCTCATTGGATCCTGCCTAAATATATGTAACTTCTCACAAACTTTGATCCATTCAGTCAATAATTTCCGTATGGGATGACACCAGACCTTCTCCAACAGTCAATGCCACCTCCTTCCAGGTAGTGAGAGAGTGAGAGACCCCTTCCAGGGGTCTTGTCGGCAGAGTTAAGTGAAGTACTTTAAAACTAACACAGCATTGCTATACATTGTTCTTTAGGATAATGTGATGTAGTGGATTCATGTGTTTGGGGAGACGTACCAATCTACTTCCTGCTCATGGGCTCGGCCTGGTGCTGACATTTTCATCTGTGACTTGGGTGAAAGCATAGATAAGATGCTCATCTACTTGCAAGGTGATAGAAAGATAGACAGGAGAGCCAAAACAGGATGATGAAACAAGCCTGCATAGTCATGCATTGTTTTATTTCACTTGGCTATTGTATTTTACACATATTGCATTTTTTTTACAAATTAAAAGCTCATAGCAACTCTGCATCAAGCAAATTTCTTGATATTATTTTCCAGCACCATGAGATTACATAGTCTCTGTCACATTGTGGTAATTCTTTTAATAGTTCAAACTTTTTCATAATTATTTCATCTATCATGGTTATCTGTAATCAGTGATATCTTTTGTTACTATTGTAATTGCTTTGGAGTGCCATGAACCACACCCATGTAAGACAGCAGCAAACTTTCATTGCTGTCTTATGTTGAGAAATTACCACAGTCACCCCAATTTTTAATAACCACTCTCCTGATCAGTCAGTAGTCATCAACATCAACGCAAGACCCTCTACCAGCCAAAAGATGGATCAGATGATGGCCACCATTTGTTAGCAATAAAGTATTTTAATTCAGTACATACATTTTTTAGACATAATACTATTGCCCACTAAATAGACTACAGCATGGTATCCCCATAACTGTTATAAGTACTAGGAAACCAACAATTTGTATGACTTCCTTTATTGCAATATTTGCTTTATTGCAGAGGTCTGGAACCAAACCTGTAATATCTTTGAGCTATACCCATATAGGATATTAACAGGTTAGAGGACTGGATTGAATCTATCAAGATGAAATTTGAAGAAAAAAATGCTATCATTTATACAGCACTTTAAGATTTGCAAGCACTATACATATATACATACATACATATATACGCACATACACACATACATATGTATGCACATACAAATGTATGTGTGTATGTGTATGTATATACATATATATACATTATCTTATTTAATCCTTTCAACAATCCTGCTAAGTATGATTAATTGTCCCCATTTCATAGGTAAGGAAACTGAGGCAGAGAGAGAGAGAGTAAGTGAATTGCCCAGGGTCACACAGCTAGTGAATTTCTGAAGTCAGATTTGAATTCAGTCTTTCCTCCTTCAGGGCCAGTGATCTTACCCCCTGAGTCGCTATCTTCACTTGGGTTCAAAATATCTACTGCTCAAATATGTGATGGAGTAGGAGTTGGGACATTGGAAAAATGATGCACAGACAGTATGTGGTCTGGAAATGATCTTAGAACTTTAGTCAACTAAGGGACCCCTACTGAGTCATCAGTATGTTGTGGCAGTCAAAACAACAACTGCAACAACAAAAGCAACAAAAAGCTAATTGGAGTTTGAGCTTCATTGTGGGAGTCACAGCTTCCAGGAATAGAGCACCATATTCCCATTGTACCTTTCATACTGGAGTCCTAAAGTTCCATTCTGCCTCTAATTCTGCAGCACTATGTTCAGTTCTGGGCACCACAGATTCAGAAGAATATTGATAAGCTAGAAATTGCCCAGATATAGACAACCAGCAGGGTGAGGGAACTTTAGTTCAAGCATCAGTTGAATAAAGTTCACATACTTAAACTGAGCAAGAAAATGATCAGGGGAAACATTATACCTATATTCAAGGAATTTGAGGGTCTGTCATATAGATAAGGTATTAGATTTGGCCCAAAAGTAATGAGGGGAAGTTGTAAGGGTTTGGGGTTAGGAAAAAGGCTGATGGTTTTCAAAAATTACCAGTACTCTCATTGGATCCCTTATCATTAAGGGTAAGGGCTCAGATCGTTAGTAAGACTTTCTCCCCACTCAGTGGAATGTGACAACTGAGGGAATAAAAGGTAGGTTAGCATGATTGGAATGGAGGGGGCATGAGATAACCGCAATGCATTAGTAATCTGGAAAGAGAGGCTACAGGGAGCTAAAGCAGCTTCTTGAGTGAGGAAGTGACTTCAAAAGGATAAAAGAAATTCTGTCCAAATGGTGGAGGGAGGGGTGGAGAGTCAAACAGAAAAAGACAAAGGGAAGAAAAATACAGAGAAAGAGACAGAAACAGAAAGAAAGACAGACAGACAGACAGACACACACACACACACACATAGATAGAGACAGAGACACAGAGACCAAAACATAGAGAGACTGAGAGGAACAAAGGAGCCAGGAATCCCCCAAGGAGAGTACCAATCTAAGAATTAGCTAATCATCTGTAATTGATTTCTGATTAGCTCCAGGCAAGAAGAGACTATTTGTACTTACACCATTATCTAGAAATTAAGCACCATCAATAATTGGTTCTAACTGGGAAGATCCTTGGAAGCCTCAGAGCCCAATTGCCTCATTTTATACGTGAGGAAACTGAAGTTTGTAAAGGTTAAGTGACTTGCCTAGGATCACATAGCTGGTAAGGACATGAGGTAGGATTCAAACTCTGGTTTACTCTAACCCTGAGTCCAGTGCTGTGGTCACAGGGTTACCTGGAATTGGCCTGAGGGCACTGATTGGAAATCCCTTGTTTTTATGGTTATTATCTATATGATGGAATTGTAAATTCAACAGCAAAACAACAATGGATTTAATAACTGTGAACATAATAAAAATAGAAACATTAAATTAATTCACATTTTCCACGTCATTGGTTGTTGTCTTTTGTCTTTGAAACGGACCAAAATGACATCACCATGATAGAGTGAAATTTCAGTGTCTCTGACTGTGGCTGATCAGACCAATATGAGCTTGGAATGCTCTACCCCAGGTTGGGCACAAATAGTTGATGTGAATATTTGGGGCGGATATACCAAATTTGAGCCTCTTGTGTTTACTTTGTGCTGTCTCAATCTTAATTTGCTCAAAGAGCACAGCACTCTTTCTGATGTGGGCACCTCATGTTGAGTGGTCCCATGCCAGTGTCTCCCATGTTGCACAATCCATTCCAAAGTTCTTGAGAGAGACCTTGAGAGGGTCCTTGTATCATTTCTTCTGGCCCCCATATGGTTACCTGCCCCATGCGAGGTCTCCACAAAACAGACATTTTGGCAAGCATACATTTTGCAGTTGAACAACATGGCCATCCCATCAAAATTGTGATCTCTGAAGCATAGTTTGAATACAGTTCAGCTCAATCAGGGATTTCAGTGTCTAGTACATTATTCTGCCAGGTGATCTTCAGATATTCCTAAGACAGTTCAAATTGAAGCGATTCAGTTTCTAGGCATGGCGCTGGTAGATTGTCCATGTTTCACAAGCATATAACAGTGAGATCAGACCTTCAGTTTGGTAGTCAGCCTTCTCTCCCAAACTTTCCTTATTCCATGTCATACCCAACTTCCAAAGGGTGATTTTTTCTAACTAGATGAAAAAGTAATAGAATATATTTGGGGGATGAATTTCAAAGGAAATTTAAAATAAAATGAAAAGGAGGGCTTCCCTACCAGGGCTAAAATTCTACTTCATATCTTACGATTTTATTTGTTGTTTTCCATACACACAACTCAATCTGTCATCTCTCTATTTTTGTTCACTGTATTCAGTATCTGGAATGACCTCCTTTCTTACCTGTGCCCCACAATACCCTGAGTCTTTCTTCAAGCTAGTTAAAATTCGACCTCTAAAGCAAGACCTTTTTCTGACTCATCTTGCCTGAATCCCCCTAAACTCATGGATAATTAATGTTTCCTGCTGACCTAACCCAAAATTTCCTTATATATACTTTGAAAATATGTGTACATATATACATAGTATGAGATGACATGATATAATAGAGTATAACATATAAGAATATATTGTAATATGTTATATGATATAATATATTAATTATATTACTGAAGTTTATGATTCCTGGAACCCTAAAATAGTGACACATGGGTCCTGCCTTAATTAATTTGATTCAAACCTTCTTTCAGTCAAAGAAAAACAAGATTTATTAAAAATCCACCATATTGGCCTGACTCTTAAGGAATCTGAATATTTGTATTGCTAATGCAAGCGGACCAGATTGAATCTGAGCATGTTCATGGAAGCAAGATGGATCTCTTGTACAGAAGGACTGTGAAAGTAATCCAGGAATAGCTAAGTAGTCTGGGATAAATGCAGGAAGGTTCTGGGGAGGATCTTGATGGGAATGAGGTCTAGATAGGATCAATGGTGGGAAGTAGCTTAAGTTGATCTAGAAATAAAGGAGAATGGAAGGGAGATAGGACACGAGCTTAAATGAAAGGCTAGTTGATAGCTTACAGTCAATGCCAGATCAAGTTACAAGATTAAAAGAGAGTTCAAGGTGGATTTTCCAAAGTTTGTACCCCATCAATATTATATAATTATGTATTATACTATATAAATTTCCACCATATATACAAGTAATATATAGTATTTTCTTGTCTGTGTACATGATATCTCCCCTGACCAGAAGTATATAAGTACTTTGCATATGCAATCACCTTTTTTTAATTATACTATATTATAGAAATACTTGTTTTATTCCATAAATTAAAAATAAAATTAATCTTAAAAAGACAGAACTGTATTTTTTTTCATCTTTTTATCACTGGGTCCTAACAGACTAGGGCATAAACTCTGAAAAAATGTGAATTGCAATAACCTTCAGTTTATCCTGATAAGACAATTTTCCTGTCTGCCTACACACAGGAGTTGGCTCAGAGTAGACAAACCTTACATCTAATAGGATCCCATATTTTCTACAAAATATCCACAGTTTCCTATTCATACAGAATGCTTACTAATACAAAAAGCATTGAAATCAACAGCAATTTGCTGACTTCTTTTTGTAATCAAAAGCCAACAGTTACTAAAATAACAAGAAAACATCTTGTTATTCTCTTTAAATGCCTTTATTGTTTTGTTTTAAAAAAACCAAATCCTTATTCTAAATACAGCTCTCAGAGCTATAAATATTACCCACAACCTCATGGGACAGGAGTCATGCCATGACCCAGCTGGAAGTCCCACCTCATCTCACAGTTTCTTATGAGGTAGTACATTTTTATAGGGTCCATAACATTTCCTCGGACCCTATTAGTTCAAAATGCCTGCATACAGTAAGTTAATCCAACATGTTTAATTGACCAATAAATGATTCTATATTCAGGTACAAATTCAGAAAAGCCACTCATGAAAACATAGTGAGAAGGTAAAGAATGGGGATTTGGAGAATTGAGGGAGAGACACTGAAATGAGAGCTGACTCATTATTTTTGTTTATCCTTCATTCTTGAAGGGGACGATGACATCGGGAGGCAAAGTCATGACTTACAGTGAGCTGAATTTAAGTGAGGCAGGACTGTGCAAAATCATCAGCTTCACTCTCTCCTCAAGAGTCATCTGGCTCCAGCACCAAGATATAGATCAGGATGACTGGAGATGACCCTGGACGCAGTGGGAGACCTTGACCTTTTTAAACTAAGGTCTTTCCCATATCTCAGTATGTCTGAAGCAAAGGTCATTCAGCGATAAAGGCTAGATAAGAAATGAGGCAAAGAATGGCCTCTTTTACCTAATAAAAAAATGTTGGTGAGGAGGACCCTTAGGATTTCTGGTCATAACAGTTGCTATTTACACTCACTCTGAGCCAACAGAGTCTAAGCAATGACAACATGAGGCTTGGGCTGGGACTTATTGTTGGCCAATCCATGAGAGCCAGAGTGATTTAGGTTTAGGACATGGTTCATAAAAAGAAATCTAGTAAGTAAGCCCCAAGATATCTTGTGACGTTTCAGCTATTCAAAATTTATATTCCTTTGGGCAGAGCACCTACAGGTAAAATATGACTCCAAGTTTGTCCTTGTTAGGAGGAAAAAATTAATATTTTAGTGTGTACCTTCGGAGAAAGAGAGTTATTTTCAGATTACGACCACATAATCTTCATGTTAGAAGGCAGTTTTGAGTTTATCAAACTCTAACCCAGATCTCTTCTTTTTTGGAAACCCTGGGGTGCCATATGAAGTCCTGAGCCACAGAAAATATTCCATGTAAATGTAATATCCAATAAGTTCACTTCCATGGTACAGTTGTTCACTAAGGGCCTATGATGTACCAGGCATGAAGAATGCAAAGATGAAAATAACAAAAAAGGAAAAAAATAATAATAGCTAACTTATATAATGTTGCTTATTATGTATCAAACACTGTGCTAAATGCTTTATAATTATAATCTCATTTTGTCGCGGGCGGAGAGACCCTCTGTACCCCCTCGTTGGGAGTACCGCCTCACCCTCCTTCCCCTGCCCTCGGGGCTTCGGACGTCTCCGGTCCTCCTCCGGGGATCGGGAGGAGGCAAATACCAGGCAGCGACCCAGAGTTGATAGAGCAGATGTTTATTGTGGAATGGTCA
>JAQQSK010017260.1:0-10175 GCA_028658325.1 Potorous gilbertii | reverse complement strand
GGGGAAAAAATGGGCATTCAGTGAAATAGAGGACTTTCAAGCATTCTTGATGAGAAGACTAGAGCAGAAAATTTTGACTTTCAAACACACAAATCAAGAAAAGCATGAAAAGGTAAACAAGAAAGAGAAATCATAAGGGCCTTACTGAAGTTGAACTGTTTACATTCCTACATGGAAAGATAGTTGCAATTCTTGAGAGTTTTCTCAGTATTTGGGTAGTTGGAGGGATTATACACATATAGACAGAGGGCACAGGGTGAGTTCAATAGAAAGGGATGATACCTAAAAAAATAAAAAATTAAGAGGTGAGAGAGGAATATATTGGGAGGAGAAAGGGAGAAATGGAATATGGGGCAAATTATCTCTCATAAAAGAGGCAAGAAAAGGCTTTTTCAATGGAGGGGAAAAAAGGGGAGGTGAGAGGGAAAAAATGAAACTTCCTCTCATCAGTTTTGGCTTAAGGAGGGAATAAACATGCACACTCAATTTGGTATGAAAATCTATTTTACACTACAGGAAAATAGGGGAGAAGAGGATAAGTGGGTTGTAGGGGGTGATGATAGGAGGGAGGGCAGATGGGATGAGGGAGTAATTAGAAGTCAACACTTTTGGGGATGAACAAGGTCAAAAGAGAGAATAGAATAAATGGGCTGGATAGGATGGAGGGAAATATAATTAGTCTTACACAACATAACTATTATGGAAGTCTTTTGCAAAACTACACATATATAGCCTATATTGAATTGCTTGCCTTCCCAGTGGGGATGGGTGGGGAGAAAGGAAGGGAGAGAAGTTAGAACTCAAAGTTTTAGGAATGAGTATTGAGAATTTTTTTTACATGCAACTAGGAAATAAGAAATCCAGCTATTGAAGCTTACAAATTTATCTTGACCTACAAGAAAAGAGAGAAGATGGGGATATGGGAAGGGAGGAGTGTGATAGAAGAGAGGGCAGACTGGGGGAAGGGGTAATCAGAATGCACAGCATTTTGGCGTGGGTGGAAGGGAGAGATGGGGAGAAAATTTGGAACTCAATTTTGTGAAAATGAATCGAAAACTAAAAATAAAGAAACATTAAAAAAAAGAATCAAAAAACAATTCTTTGCTTTTAGAAGACAGTAGTGTGGACCGTTATTTTGAATTACTGCATCGTCTGATTTATGGGGTACACCATTATTATGCTCCATTTTGTTAATTTGACACTTAAAACAATTTTTATGGTGTTTCATTGTAGCGACTATCAATATAAATAACTACCTTTTCTAAAGTCTTGAAATGCATTTCTTAGCCTCTTATGTAATTCTTTTCAGGAAATGAAACAATAATAGGGAATTTTCATAGAAAAAACTTTGGGTTATCGAATTATTATAGTGTCTTAGATTTATATAGGTAGCTATAATCTTATGAAGGAATTACTTTACATGTTATAGAGTTATTGATTTCATAGAATTATAGAATTGGAAGGAACGTTATCTGTTTCACTCTTTGTTATATGACAAGTCTAACTTCTGTCTGGATACCTCCAGCAACAGTGAATTTTTTATTTCTTGAGTGGTGAGTTCTTTTATCAATTTGGGTTTTTATATATCTCATATTTTTTCAAATCTTGTTCTGTCAAAATATCAGCAGCTTCTGTTTCCTTTTTTCCATTTGAATGGACAGCACCATCCAAGTTCAGGCATTCATTCATTATCTCTGGTCTAGACCATTATTGCTGTTTTCTCTTAATTGGTCACTTTTCTTCTTCTGAAATCTTCTTGTTTATATCCTTTTATCGGTTGGAAAATGGCCCTTATTTTTATAAATTTGACTCAGTTCCCTGTGTACTTGAGAAATGAGACCTTTATCAGAGAAACTTACTATGAACTTTTAAAAATATTACTTTGTTGTCTGTGATGCCTTTTAGAAAACTATAGTTTCTCTGATCATCTCTTTTAATTAGGTCTGTTTTTACTTTTGTTTCATCTGAGATCATGATTGCTATCCCTGCCTTTTTTTTTTTTTGGCCTCAGTTGAAGTATAATAAATACTGCTCCACTGCCTTATTTTAATTCTGTGTGTGTGTTCCTGTTTCAAGTGTGTTTTTTGTAAACAATATATTGTTTGATTCTGGTTTCTAATCCTTTCTGCTCTCTGCTTCCATTTTATGGGTGAGTTCATTCACATTCACAGTTACGATTACTGTATATTACCCTCCAAACTATTTTTTTCTATTTATCCTTCTCTCTCTCTCTCTCTCTCTCTTCTTTCTGCCTCCCTCCCTCCCCATTCAGAAATCTGAAGCCTGTTTTGCTTTTGATTACTGCCTCTTTTAATCTACTCTCTCTTTTATTATTTTCTTTCCCTTCCTCCCCCCTTATCTTCTTCCCCTCTTATTTCTTTGTTAGGTAAGATAGATTTCTATATATTTCTGAGTGTGTATATATACTTTTCCCTTTTTGAACCAATTCTGATGAGAATGAGGTTCAGACGTTACCTGCCAGCCCCATCCCTGCGTTGCTCCACCGTAAAGCCTTTTTCTTGTGTATACCTATTTTATATGAGATAATTTTCCCCATTCTTTTTCTCCCTTCCCCCTTCTTCTAGTGCATCCCTCTTTCTCAGTTCTTGTTGGGGGAGGATCATTTCAACATAATCAACTCACACCCATGACCTTTGTCTGCATAGATTCCTTTAGGAGTTACATGTATTATCTTCCCATGTAGGAATGTAAACAGTTTAATCTTACTGAATCCCATATCATTTCTTTTTCATGTTTACCTTTTTTATGCTTCTCTTGAGTCTTATGTTTGAATGTAAGATTTTCTCTAGTTCTGGGTTGTTCATCAGGAATGCTGGAAACTTCCCTATTGTGTTAAATGTCCACTTTAGCACTTGATATATTATACCCAGTTTTGCTAGATAGGTTTTCCTTGTAATCCTAACTTCTTTGCTTTACTGATTTCTAAGCCCTATGCTCCTTGAATGTGGAAGCTGCTAAATCTTATATGATCCTGACCGGCTTCATGGTTTTTGAATGGTTTCTTTATGGCTGCTTGCAACATTTCCTCCTTGACCTAGGAGCTTTGGAATTTGGCTATAATATTTCTGGGAGTTTTCATTTTGGGATCTCTTTGAGCTGATTGGTAGATACTTCAGATTTATATTTTACCCTCCGAATCTGGGCAGTTTTCCTTCATAATTTCTTGACATGTGATGTCTTAGCTCTTTTTTGATTATGACTTTCCTGGTCAGTTGTTTTTCCATTGAGATGTTTCACATTTTCTTCTCTTTTTTCATTCTTTTGACCTGTTTTTTTAATGATTTCTGGATGTCCCATGGAGTCATTAGCTTCCACTTGCCTAATTCTAATTTTTAAGGCATTATTTTCTTCATTTAGCATTTGTATGTCTTTTTTCATCTTGTCAGTTCTGCTTTTTAAGGCATTCTTTGTGAGTTTTTGTGTCTCTTTTACCATTTGGTTAATTCTGTTTTTTGGGTGTCATTTTCTTCATTTTGTGTCTCTTTTATCCAGCTATTTTCAAAATTTTTTTGTACCAATCTCATTTCTTTTCCCAGTTTTTCCCCTACCACTTTTATTTCTTTAATTCCTCTAGGAGTTGTTATTAGGCTTATGTCTAATTTGCATTATTTTCTCTTAAGACTTTGCTTATAGCTGTTTTCATATTATTACCTTCTTCTGAGTTTGTGTCTTAGTTTTGTCTGCCACCATAATAGCTTTTTATGTTCAGGCCCTTTTTGGTTTGCTCATTTTTCCAGCCTGTTTCTTGACTTTGAACTTTTATTAAAGTTTGCTTTGTTTAACTATGGTTGGGGAGGTACCATTCCAAGTTTCAGGCTTTTTTTATGCTTCTGTTTTCAGACATAGTTCTGGGTAGCAGGGAGATCTGTAAGTTTTTGGTGCTTCTAAGATGGTATCTGGGGATATGTGTGGCAGGTAGAGTCACTGCTTTCCTGGTGTGTTCTCTGTTCTTTAACTAGGAAGGGCCCCTGTTACCCTACAGTTACAAGTGCTAGTGAGCCTCTCAGCCATGAAACTCTGACCAACTCCCCTGCTCCCTTGTGACCAACCACAGGCTCTCCTTTCTGCCCTGGAACTACAGCTGAGAACTGTGTGTGGGCAATGCAATGGCCAAACAGAACCTGGTCTTATGCTCAATGTCAGCTAAGATTCTCCTGTAATCTCTTTCTGATTTGATGTCCAATCTCCTTACTATCTTTGAGCTCAGAGCTCCTGAGGATATTGCTGCCACTGTTGCTACCTCCAAGGCCCAGCACTGGTTTTGCTGCTGTGTGTGCTCTAGGCCAGCCCCACTTCTTATGTTACCCTTTTGCTTCAGAAAAATATCTCACTGACCTTTTCTAGGCTATGTTGCTCTGGAGTTCAATTTGATGCATATTTTAAAGTTGTTTCGAAAGGACTGTTGGGAGAGTTTGGCTGGAATGCTTATTCTGCTCCATCTTCTTCGATCTACTGACCTCAGTCTACCTTTCAATTAAATCAGTCAGCATTTATTAAGAACTTACCATATGCCTGGCAACGTGCTAAGCCTGGCTCACCATTTTTCTCTTCCCTCCAGCACTTGTCCCCATGCTAGGGATTTAAAGTATGCATATTGATTCTCCATCATATTAACCCCTTAGTTCTTCTAATTACTTATTTTCCATGAGTTGCTTCTCCACCCCACCTCAGGCATGCACAAAATATGATCATTTCCTTGATCTTGCCATCGTCCATAATATTACAACCTCCATCATCAAGAATTCTAAAATTCTCTTGTCTGACCATAATCTATTGGTTTTCAATGTCTTCTGCCTTCCTTTACCAAACCTTATTCTTTGTCTACTCTGTTGCTTCTGTTACCTTAACCACTCAGTTCTCTCCCAGGCCATCTCCCCTCTACTAGTCACATGCCTTCCTCTTTCTCCCATTTTGGTTTAGTTCCCCCATTAGTGGTTTATTTCAACTTTATACTTGGTGAACTTGTTCAGCTGTACAGTGCCCATTTCTCTTGAGTCCCTAGACCCCTTATATCACCTATCGTACCCTGACAAACTTGAGCTTTGAATCGTTCCCACTATCTGTTGCCTTTGCTCCCATACATGTAATGCTGGATAGAGGTGGAGAAAATGATGTAGCTGTTCTGAACAGAATCCATAGCACATTTGTTGTGCAGCCTCAACTGGGCCCTCACTGCTGTAAGGAAGCCATGTTATACTTCTGTTATCAACTCAGTATCCCACTCTTAGTAACTCTTCCAAACCTTTTCAAATCCTCCCATGGCCCCCCATTTCTACCCCCTCAGAACATTGCCTCATATTTGATAGAAAAAATTGAGGCCATTTGCCTTGAACTCCCTCTTTTCCCCTCATCCTCATCTCATGTCACTCATATGCCTTATGCAGCTATTATGTCTTTTACCCCATCTTACAGAAAGAAGTGGCCTGACTCCTTAGCAAGGCTGAGCCTTCCACGTATACAGGCAGTCCCATTCTATCAATCTCCTTCAACAGATTATCCTCCTCTGTCATCCCCACTTTCTCATTTAATTTCAATCACCTTCTGTCTACTGGTTCCTTCCCTACCCTTCACAAACATGACCATGTTTCTCCCATCCTTAAAAAACTCTCATTTGGTCCTTCCTTTTTCCACATTTCTTCTATACTTTGTGGTTAAACTTCATGCAAAGGCCACCTAAAATAGGTGCCTTAGCTTGTCTCCTCTCACTTCCCTTACAACTGGACTTCTGACCTCATTATTCCATAAAAACCACTCTCTCCCAAGTTACCCATGATACTGTAATTGTCAGATCCACTAGCCTTTTCTCAGTCCTCATTCTTCTTGAAATTTGCATCCGTTGACACTGTTGATCACCCTCTTCTTAATAGGCTCTTTTCTCTTAAGTTTTTGGCATACTACTTTCTCCTGATTCTCTTCCTGTGTGCATGGCCACTCCTCAGATCCTCATCTAGTTCATGACCTCTAACCAAAGGTGTCCCACAGGGTTCTGTCCTTGGCCCTCTTCTTTCTCTATGCACCTTGGTGATCTTACTAGCTTTCAGGGATTTAACTAATATCTTTATGCTGAGTCTCAAATATGTCTGTCCTGTCCTAACTTCTGCTGACCTCTAATCTCTTCCAGTTACCTTTCTGGAAATCTCAACATGAATGTTCAGTATACAACTAGGTTAAACTCAGCATGTCCAAAACAGAACTCATATTGTAGAAGGCAACATCATCTCCCAGTCTCTTCAGACTGGTAACCTCCAGTTTTCTTATACCTTACTTCCTACCACATACTCTTTGAGCCTTTGACACTGTCCTCTTGGCTGTTCCACAAACAAGATTCTCTGCCTCTTAACTCTGAGCATTGTCTTTAGGTGTTCCTCTTGCCATGGAATGCTTTCCCTCCTCATATCTGCCTTCTGGCTTCCAGTAAGCCCTAAGTAAAATCGGTCTTTTACAGAAAGCCTTCCCCAGCACTTCTTAATTCTAGTGCTGTCCTTCTTTTGATTATTTACTATTCATCTGACATGTAGCTTATTTGTATATATTTTTTGTTTGTTTACTCTCCTGTTAGATAATGGGCTCCTTGAGAGTCTTATGCTTCTTTCTTATATCTCCTGTGTTAACCATAATGGCTCATAATAAGTGCTTTAATGGATAGTCTACCTACCTCTCTTCCCTCCCCTCCATCTATTTGTCTGTCTTGTCAGTCAAGATGATATAGCCTGTTAACCTATGATACCTCATTTTCCCAATATCCAACAATTATACTTGGGCCTGAAAAGTTGTCAGCCAAATTATTATTAAATGAAAAATTTATACTGTTTTCTCTAACTTGCACAATACCTATTACACAGATATTTGTGTTTTTATTTACTTAGACATTTAAACTTATGATCTAAAATAAACAGTGATGAAATAATCATGATTTAATTCAGATTTATTCAGTGCCTTTTTCTGTAAGTCATTGCATTAGATTCAGTGTGTGTTTGGCATAGAAAGATACACGAACTGTACCTTCAAAGAATTTAAAGTGTGACAAGATAGGAAGAAGCACACAGGTCATTTAGGGTAGTTTATGTTAAGTATTTTCAGAGGCAGTTATGAGGAGATAAGGATATGGGGAGGATTGTTGAGAACTAAGCAGACAAAGACTATATTAAAGAGAAAGATAATAAAGATATAGTAGAAATAGGTGTTTGATTCACTAAGGTCTTGGACTAAACATGAGGGGATGGAAATTGACTGGAATCAAGGACATAGGTGAAGGGGTTATCCTTGAAATGAAAGGACAGTAGAGACCAAGTGAAGATACAGAGGAACTTTGAGGGGAGTTTGAGGGAAGGTCATTCCAAACATTCTTGGATATTCCAAAAAAGTAGAGTGCAAGGTAGTACTAGGAGAAAGATGCAAAACTTGAGCATAGAAAGTTTATAAAAGGAGTGTCATGTCAGTTTCTCTGCTACTGAGCTTAACTTTTCAGTAGGTTACAGTGAGCATTAATGACATAGTAGGTGCTTTAGCAGCATAGTTACTGTGAATTCTGCAATGTCTACATAATTAATTTGATTTCATACTTATTGGTAGATTGTGATCTGAATAAGTATAAAAATTAACTCAATCTTTGTTAAATATGTGACTATATAGACAATATGGGAGACATTTTCAATGTGTTTTTATTTTTGGCATTTTATTTTTATTCTAGTGATTTACCAAAAATAAGACTGACTATGTTGGCTAAATGAAATGGATGTCGTTAGGCAGTATATAATTATATTCACTAATTGTAATTTTAGAATGTGTAATTCACTTAGAAAAAAAGAGAGCAAGAAAGTCAGTTTCCTGGAAGGAAACTGTGACCTTCTCCTCATAATGTCACTTCAGATTTTGTTGAACTAGTGAGTGCATAATTACACAGCCTTCTGTCTTAATGGTAGATTTTTAGGTTATAGCAAATTATATGTATGACTTCCTTATGAGGTTTATGAGACACAGTAGAATTTCAATGATATGGGAAAGCTGGACGTTTAACCTGAGCTCAAACATGTATTTCAGGTAGAAAATTCCAAAGATAATGAAGAAGATCTCCTCCAAAGAGAAATTGCAGGAAGACAATCTCGAAGAAGATTTAGGAAAATTAACCACAGGGGAGAACGACAGACTATCACTGACAATGTGGATGCTAACAGTTACCTTACTGTAAGTATGCTTGGAACCATTATATTAATCTGATTTTAATTTTTTATGGAATATTAGTATTTTTTGTTGATGTCAGAATGACTGAAAAATAGTCATAAATCTTACTGTATGTTGCCCATATCTTCCCATCCTCTAAAAAAACTTCGCTTGATTCTCCCATTCCCTGCTAATTATTGCCCTATATTTCTTCTGCCCTTTGTAACTAAACTCCTTGAAAATACCATCTATAGTCAGCTTCTACTTTTTTTCCCTCTCATTCTTCTCTTAACCCCTTATGCTCTAGCTTCTGACTTTTATCATTTCACCAAAACTCCTCTCTTCCAGTTGCCTTATCAAATGACCTTTTCTTGTTTGGCATTCTCTTTGACCTCTTTTGATCCTTTGGCTTTGCTGATTACTTTTTCTTCCTTGATACTGTCTTCTCTCTAGATTTTTGGGACACTGCTCTTTCCTGGTTCTCCTTCTACCTTTCTAACCACTCATTTTCTGTCTCTTTTGCTGTATCCTCTTCCAGATGAAGAGGCTATGAATCCTTAAGGATTCTGTCCTGAGCGCTCTTCTCCCTGTTTACTATTTAACTTGGTGACCTCATCAGCTCCCATGGATTTAATTACCATCTTTATCTCTCTTCTTGTCTCCAATCTTGCATCTCCAGCTGCCTTTCAGATGTCTCAGACTCCATGGTTGTACAAGTAAACTAAGATAGAATCTAGATTATCTGTTAAATTTATGTATTTGTGGCTTGTTTATGTAAGAACTTTGACCATTTCATTTTTGCTAGCAAAAAGATGCCATGACTATGGTATTTCTGATTCCTAAAATTGTGTTGAAGTGGCTGACTTCACTCTTTTTTGTTTGAAGGACCTATGTTAAATATACACTTTTGCATTTAGTGCAGTTTTTCAAAGGGAGGAAACTACATATCATTTGTAGATTTCTTTATTCTGCTGAATATCTTCTGTAGAAAAGTATTCGATCTAGCTACTGGACTATTGGAGATAGCCTTTAGAAAATTGAGCTTCCAGTCTGTCTTGACTATAAGTATTGAATAGAGAAAAGAAATATTCTATTTTATTTGTATTTCTTTTTAACTGATGGGATCAGTTATTAGGAAAAAACTCTGCTTCTGGCTTATGGTAGCTTAAATTTCAATTATTGACTTAAATGTCATCATTAATGATAATTAATGATAATATGCAAACACTGTGGTAGATAATTTAATAATCAATAAGCATTTTTTATGTGCCTCAAACTCTGATATAGATACAAAAGAGAAAAAGCCCCTGCCCTCAAGGAACATATATGTCACTAGAGTATATATTCATTCACCAATTAGAAAAATACAGGACATTTGCAGAGTAACTATACAGCAATTTTGGGAATGGTACACTGAAAAATAGAGAATCAATGAAGGAGGAGGCACTTGAACTGAACCTTGAAGGAATCTTGGGGTTCCAGGAGAAGTGAAGGTAACAGGGGGCAAGTTCTAGGCTTAGGAGATAGACTATGCAAAAACATAGTGGCAGTAGCCACTGACTTCTGAGGATGAGGGAACTGCTTCGTCTCAGTATTATTTACCACTGGAGCACTTGATATCTGTTACCATTTAAATATTGATTCAAGCTGTCAGTTTGATAGTTGATTTGTGAAATGTCTTCATCATCTTATTTATTTTTAGTATGATCAGGATATCAAAATTAAATCCCTAGGAAGAGTGTCATCATCCTTCCTAGATCACTGTTATTTTTCAGTTGAATGGGTGGCATGAGTGAGGCGTATTCATATTCTTCAGGGAATGTTTTCATTCAGCAAATGTATTATTTCATTCAACAGACTTTTGATATTGTTCGATAGATAAGATCTAACTGAATTAATATGCCTGATTTTTTTTTTATTTTAAATAAATTTATTTAACCTTTTACATTCATTTTCACAAGATTTTGGGTTCCAAAATTTTCTCCCCATTTGTG